>JAMKCH010031458.1:0-60767 GCA_023653785.1 Ophioderma brevispina | reverse complement strand
CCATATTCTTCAACAGTGGCGTACCATACCTTTACAAATGGGGGGTGGCTGAAGGGGTGCCCGACTTTTTGTTGAGGGGGCAAATTTTGGTCCTTCTCCATATACACTGTCACAAAAGGTCAGTTTTCAGTTGGGGGCGGAAGGGGGGGTCAGGGTTGTTTTGTTTGGGGGGGGCTCTCGCCCCCTCCCCTCCCCCCCCCCCCCCACGCTGGTTCTTGGGTTACGCCACGGGATTCAAGAATTCCATATAGGATGTTGTCCCTTTGTTGCCGGACTTTCCCATTCTTGAGGAACTTTAAATTTCGTCGGGCGATCTCATCACAGGTGAATGGTTGGGACATGGGGTTTGACAGTGGAGAAGTTTGTAGAATATGTTAAATCTCTGTCATAACCAGCATGAAGTGTGGGCTTGGGTTTCCCCCCTGGAGTGTGTCCTTGCCATTTTTTCATGCTGACAAGTACGATGCGATCGAGTTTGCAGAGACAGAACACTGCTTAACTGGATCTCTATGCCGGTAAGCTTGTTGATGGTGTTCCAGGCCTTATGGGTTGGAGTGGTAGTTTATATTGAATATTTTCCTCCTCCCATCTGGCACATCTCTTTTGGCCATGCAGATCCAGTAGCTGGTTACCTCTTTCTGTTCTCTCAATAATCGCAGTTGCAATCACAATACAATTTTCTACACTGTTTCACACTTCCTGTTCCCAACGGGTATGTAGGGTATAACCCTTCGGCTCTGGAATGAATGTTTAGCTTGCTTGGTGTAGCATAGAGAAGAGTTGAATATGCGTGTGTCGATGTCCGATGAAGCCGGGTCTGGCAGCTTAGATTACATTCACTGGTGAGATTGTTTGAACTTGGACCAGTTGGCTTTTGTTCTGAAATTTGATCTCTTTTTGTAGATGCTGGAGATCGTGACCTTGATGTCACTGGTGACCAAGATCGGGCAATGACCTTATATCTAGATGTAAAAATTTAAGCTTGTGAGTAGCAGGGTTTGGTGGACCATATCGGTATGTTTGCCTCCAACCACCAAACTAAGTACGTAATAAAAAAAAAAAAAAAAGATCGGCCAAGACCTGATCTAGGGATCTAGAGAATTCTGGAGCAGTGGGTCCAATGCCACTGGTGATTTGTTGACAGGTCACCAAAGGTCCCTATCCATGACTGCTTGAGTAGAAGCAGGTGAGCCTTGCTCTCAAACAGCAGTTGGGGGTCTAGTTTGACTTCAATCTCTTCAAGAGCTGCTTTGCCATTCTATGTCTGTTGAGTACCACCCTGTATTCTACGTGAAATATCCCGCAATACGAAGAACTCCGCTGAACTAACTGGAAGGGAATTTGAGGGGATACAGTCTGCCTCAGCTGGGTTATTAAGTGAGTTCCCATTGCTTCAATTTATCCACTGGATCGGCCAAATTCCACTGAAATTGTGCTGATCTCACTTGTATACCTTGGCCTCACAGTAGGAAGCGATATCCCCATGTTTGTCAAAAAAATAAAAAAAAATAAACAGACAAAGCAAATAGGTTCAACCTTCAATTTGCAAGCTCTTCTTCAGATTCACAGGGAGTCTCTTGAGGAGGAGGATCTTCACTCCATTTCCCTGGAGAGCTTTAGGCTTTGTCACGCTTTGCATGGGTGAGACCCTCAATTAAAGCGGCCATGGCACAGTTTTTGATAAAATATGAATTTCTTCATTTTGCTTCTCAATGAGAGTCTAGGCCATTGGAAGACAGAATATAGTTTACACATAAAATAACATACGACAAATAGATATGACATTGATATGATAGGATAAAGACATCCAGGTTAATTTTAGCCAACTTTTGAAGTTTTCCCATAACTTGAAGCACAATGTGTATTTACATGAATAATTTTTGACTCGTACTCCTTTACTTTTACTTTGACTTTACTACTGCTAGGACATGGGTGTCTTTGCTCTTCTCATTAAGTATTTCTCCCCCCCCCCCCCTCCCCCCAATTCTGGGTCTGCCTTTGCAATAGATTCGGCATTTTTGGAGGTCCAAGCCTGTGTCCCTGGGATCTGGTCCTTCCATCTTGCTGAGGTTGGGCGCCTGGCTTCCTACGCTTGTTATGGAAGTCTTGCGTATAGGCTTGGTATGGTAATCTGTGTTCCGGCATCCTGAACGACATGTCCAAACCACTTAAGCCGTCCTGGTGATTGCATCCGTGATGGTGCATGAGTTTCAGACGCTCTCCTAATTTCAATCATTTCTAATTTGTCCAGAAGGTTCACACCTAGGATGGACCGGAGGGCATCTCATCTCACAGCTTTCTAGCTTTTGGCAGTCTGCCTTGTTCAATAACCCGGCTCTGCTCCATAGGTGGCAATGGGGAGTATAAGAGACTGTATTCTGACTTTGAGTGATCTCATGTCATGATTGCTCCAGAAGGTATTCCTGAGTCTACCGAATGCCATGCTGGGCCTCTGGTCGGTACGCCTCTTGATGTCTCTTAACTGAATGCACATTACTTCCAAGAAGACAAAATCATTATTTACTCTTTGTCAATGGTGTCTGGTTAAGAGTGATGTCTCTTGGTGTCAATCGGGAGACAATGATCTGCATTTAGATGGTTTGATCTTCATTCCCCATTGGCTCAGGCTTTTTTCCATGTTCTCTTCTGTGGATAGCTGTGACTTTTCAAAGACCATTTCCAACAGGTTGTGTCCATCGGGCATAACGAATTTTTTTATTTCAATCTCTCCCATTTGGATTCCGGACCGTTTTGAACTCCTCTCATTACAAATTCTAAGAAGATATTGAAGAGGCATGGAGATAGAAGGCACCCTGGCTCACACCAACTAAGACTTCGAACCAGTCAGTGATTTTTCCAATTGCACCACTACTGACAGCAGCATGGTTTGCTCATACAATCTTTCAATTTAGGTCTCCCGCTGCTGTCTACTCCAATTGAATCTTAAGCATTTCCAGAGTGCCGCTCTACCAATATGGTATCAAATGCTGCTTTAAAAAATCTACAAAGTTTCCGTGTATTGGAATGCGTCTTCTTTTGGCCTTCTCTAGACTCGTACTCACTGAATATTAAAACCACACAGGTTATAAGACACGGTCAAACAGTGTGCCTTAGTGCTGTCCGGGAAAACAGGTATACGGCGTGCGACTGTCTGTGTGTTAAAACGCCATTTGTCTGTCGTCTGCTGAATTAACGAACGATCGCCGGCGACGTAAATTCTCATAACATCGTTGCTCTGTTTACTACCCATAAGGGAAGCTGATTTGGGGTTCTTAATCTAATTATCGGGATGGAGGGCTTTTGTGATTTAAGTCTTTAACAACCCCTGAGCTAAATATCGATTTTTGACAAATCTTGAGTGCTCTCTTTAATGTTTCAGTCCCCAACCTGCAGGATCAGGACTCTTCGGTGCTTGCCATAATGAAAGTTCCTCTGTGAGGTTGTCTGAGTGTGCCATACCTATAATTGGAGAGTTGGCTTGGTCCTCTTCAAAGGCGAAGAGGTGTTACAACTGTGGTTGTTTTAAACATGAGATTTAACTTTAAAGGTCTGTATTCCAAAAAGGGTGTTACAACTTTCTGTTAAACGAACATTTCTTCTGAATAGCTTTAGCTAGGTCGATTGGGGGGATAATTTTTAAGCTACCGTAAAAGCCTCAAATTTGCCATACGATCCCTTGATAAGAAATTTATTAATGTTTTTTGTGGTAGCTAACCACAAGGCTCATATTCTTTTTTTGGGACAATACAACAATAACCTCCCCTGTTACTACAACACGTGATGCGACATTAACAGTGCCACGCATTTTTGCTTCAACAGTGACAAACTCCATGAGTTTCCACAGATGAACAATTCGGATCATTAATGTGTCAGAAGTCATCTACTGTTGTTGGTAATGGGGACACCAAAAAACACATGAAACTCAAGGGGACATTTAAATATGTGGGGTTGGCTGTTTGTTATGAATGTCAATTGTGCTCTGGATGTCAACTGACCTGTTGCTGGTGACTTTATTTGTGCATAGTGGAATTAACCGCGTATTCATGCCATCACATTGTAAAACGTATATTGTGGATTTGTTTTATATTGTTCAATTTAATATGGCCACTGGCAAGTAAATAAATAAAACACATCAGAGTGTTTGTTTGCCCGCAAATAACATTACTTGCAACTGTCCCCCCCCCATTACCTACACATAGGGATGTGAGATCTTTCATGATGGCATCATTATTCCTCATTGTCTCATTAATCAATCAATTAGTCACCATTATGTTATCAATATAGATAAGTGTTACATGAGTGAATACACAATTTTTTTTTTCTAAGTGTTTTTGTCCATTGTTTTCATGTTAATGTAAATTTCCAATTCCGACGCTTACCTTACGGGGGGGCAATTGTACCACCCACAATAAAATACATCGCGTCGTTGGACGCTAGTTCGTCCGCCATCCGCGGTTCGATGCCATAAGTGGTGCGCTGCCATGGGGTCACATGATATTCAACCCACCTGGCCCCCTCCCTAACACACAACCCCACGCCAAAGGGTCACGTGGGGTTACCAAGGTCACCCCACCCTTCCCCCTCCCCCACCCAAGTCACATGAGGTCCACCACGGTCACATGAGGTCAGAAACATCACATGAAGGTCAAAAAACCATGAGGTCACAAAGGTCACATGACGTTTTTCCCATCCTTCACCGGCACTCTATGGTGGGCCCGGGTACGTCATCCAAAGTCAAAATGCATACACCCATGAACACCACTGAATTAATAATTTTTTTATTTGTTATAGGGTTGGTTTGGATTACTTTCTATTTGAACGTCATATATGTGTAGTAAATCCCTAAGTAGTTCATCTGTGAAAAAATTTTAAAAGAAGCTGATTTTCAACTGATTTTGTAGGTATGGGTGTCATCATTTACCAAAAAAAAAAGGGAGTTTTATCGGAGGGGGTGGGGAAATGGTTTTTTTTCGGGAGTCAAAGGTCAATCAACAGGGGTCAAATTTTGAAATTGGTCAATCATGTTGAAAAGTATACCATTAATAGTTTTAATCATAAGGATTCCAAAAAGGTAGAGCTTTTGTATACTCATCTGCTGCCGTAAATTTGGAGTTTATAGGCTAAAAACAGCAAACTACTCTCAAATAAAATGGTCTTTTTCAGTTGTACCGGGGTCAAAGTTTAAATTACTACTTCCTCCGATTTGGATAAAAAATGAGTGCCAATTTATTGGTGTAGCTCATAGGATCAAAATAAGGAATAGTTTTAAAAAACTGTCTCAATGCTTGTTCCCAATGTCAGGGGTGCACCAAAGGTCAACATCCTTGCATTCAATGGGGCTTGACCGTATTATGCCAGCTAATTCAGTTCGCATCTTGTTTCTAAAATTGAATGGTCAGCAGTAAGAATGTTTTGTTGTAGAGTAGTATATAGATCCCACACATCAATTGATAATTTCGGCTGATATTGATCCGATAGTAACTGAATCTGACAAGAAACTTTTGTATATATTAATGGGTGATTTTAATATCGATTTGCTGAATGGCTGACACGGAAAGACTATTACGGATTAATCTGGACTTATATTCTTATTCAATTACACACCCACTATTTAACAACCCACAAGGATCACTGCTACTTCAGCCAAATTATCGACAACATTCTTACAAATAATGAAGTATAATTCAATCCTCCATTCGTCTAACCGATGTTAGTGATCACTTTCCGACTGCTTTAACAATTGATGTCGATGTCGCTTATCAAAGAGCAGATAAATCAAAATTTTATTGATAACAGAAACCACTGTAAATGACAATGTGAGCAAGTTTAAACACAGATTGTTCCAGATGTCAAATGGCAAAGACGAAATCTAAACAAAAACGATGATGTAAATTATGACTATAATAAATTCACGAAACATTTAACGTTTTATATAATTATGAATGCAACCCGCTCAAAAAATGCAGGGTCAATAGGAAAAAAGAGTCCGATTCTCACCATAGATCACCAAGGTTTATTAAGAGCCTAATAAAAATAATTGTTAAACATTATATTAAAATCCAACTGAGGGAAACTTCAAAATTAAGATCTTTATAGAAATACATTAAACACTCAATACGTAAATCAAAGAGAATGTACTATTTACGAAATTTGAAAAGTCTAAAAACAACATGAGAGAAAAATGGAACGAAATTAACTGTTCTTGGTTAAGGTAAAAACTTCCCGCAGTGCAAATTTAAAGATATATAGGCAAACAAAATTTATATCTGACTCTCAAAACATAGCACATCAATTTAACGATTTTTTCTTGTTAATGTGGATTCCCAATCTTGCTTCAAGCCATTCAAAACACTGGTAAAAACTATTATGAAATACCCTCCCCGATATGATGCCTTCAGATAGTTTTTTATGAAACCGATTGTTGATTAGATATTATAAAGATAATTGGCACTTAAACCAACTAAAAATTGCTGGTTTATAGTAATATTGGCAACTTGGTACTAGAGAGGTGGGCTATGAAATTGCTAAACCATTAACAAAATGATTTTTAACTTAATCACTGTTAACTGGTATTGTCCGGAGAAAAACAAAAATAGGCTACAGGTTTTTTCAAATCTATAAAAAAATCTGATCCCGACGTAATTCTCAAATTATGACGTCTCCCTTGTGTTTTTTTCCACTTGTATTGCTATATGTGTTGATTATATTAAAACCACAAACATCCTAAATGCAAAACAATTTGGCCTTTCGAACCTAAACATATCAACTATATGGCTATTGCTCAATGTGGTGATAAGATTCAGCCGTGTCGAGAAAACAATGAATCACCATTTGCAATATTTTTAGACTTGTCAAAAGCATTTGACACTATTGATCATTAAATATATTGTTACCCAACTCGAAGCATTAGGATTTTTCGTGGTACAGTACTTAATTGGTTTAAAAGCTATCTTAATAATAGAACACAAATATGTACTTTTATAACGATTGTACATCTACATGAAAGGAATTCTATTGTGGTGTACCACAGGGAGCTAGAATTGGCCCTTTTATTGTTCATACTTATGTAAATGACATTACTTATCATCAAATGTTATTGATTTCCTTTTGTTTGTCTGATGACACCACTATTACTTATTCGCATAAAGATATCAAAACAATATAAATAACAGTAACGTGAATTAAGTGAGGTCAGCAATTGGTTTAAGGCAATACTATCAGTAAATGC
Organism: Ophioderma brevispina; assembly: GCA_023653785.1. NCBI lineage: Eukaryota > Metazoa > Echinodermata > Ophiuroidea > Amphilepidida > Ophiodermatidae > Ophioderma > Ophioderma brevispina. The sequence continues at coordinate 53,539 of JAMKCH010031458.1, read as the reverse complement.
AAGTCAAACCAATTAATGATTTTAGGTACATCTCACATGATTCGTCTAGAGTACGTGATGATTTAAATGTTAGTCTTGAATGAACCCAATTCTTGAGAGATAAGTGTTACTAAATTTCTCGGCCGGTTTAATTGAGAGTGCCTAACATGGAAAAAGCCATATTGACCTGCATATCTAAAACTATTTCTCGCAATATTGGTGTCCATGAACAAATTGAATTTTCTATCCCGATCCGTATTCTATCTACATACACTTTATTATTTGCACTTTATACTACCTTATTATCAGTTATGGTATTCTTTATGGGGAAACACATGTAAATCGTATATTGATAAATTAGTCAAGCTTTCAGAAGTGGGCAATAAGAACTATAACCGGAGTTACTATAGAGTCATACTGACACTATTTTGCAAATAGCAATATTCTCACAATTAATGATATGTATACGTTAGAACTAGGTTTATGCATGTTTACATTTTCTATTAATGAGCTTCCTGTGGCCGTTTCAGATTATTTTACAACTTGATATCACGGCCTATCCAACCAAGACATGCAAATGACCTAAATATAACAAACAATAAAAAATCTTTTTCAAAACCATGGAATTAAATCCATCGGCCCATTCTTTGGAAATCATTTTCCAAACGTTAAATGAATCAAACTGTAAACATTTCGTAATACACTAAACGGTCCCTTTCCAGAAGTACCGTAAAAGATCTTTGTAACAACTGTTCTTAATTTATTTGCATTACCGACTTCCTGTTTTTTTTTTTTATTTTTTTTAAATTTTTGAGCCCGTCCTTGTCCTGTCTTGTTAATCTGTCGTCCCTTTTCTTTTGGTCCATTCAGGTGTTAATCGTTTTTGTTACAAGGGGTAGGACTACTTTCCTGGCCTTATTGGCCTTTCGGCCTACTCCTCCATTAATTCTGTGCTTTTGGTGTTTGATTTGTTGTATTACTTTTGTGTTTTTTATGGAAATAAATCACGATCAATGATTATACCAAGGCAATATTGTAGTAAAAACGGAACTTCTACATGATGAACATTTTCATATGGGTATACTCGATTCCGGAATGAACTGTCATTCAGATCAAGATTGCACACGATATGATCGGACATTTAGGGGTGGCAGTGCGAATTATGTGGTTGTGTTACACCTTCATTATACCTGAATAGTGGTGAACCCCTAGCTGATTCACACCCCCACAATAAAAGCCTGATTCACAGTATATTTAAATAAAGGGGTCCTGTCTGGAATTGTGGTGGGAGGGGGGTTGCAGGAGGAGAAGGTGCGAGGTGCAGTGGGAGGAGGGTAAGGGTGTGAGGGTCCAATGCCCAGGATAATAAGATCAATTTCTCAATCATTCACTTGTAAAGCAATATTTAAATTTGTAAAAATAAATGGGGCCATTTGATCTCTGCGATATGATTCAGTCTATCTAAGGGTCTGCATGCTTATGTTGTCTTAAACAGTTTACATTAGAAAACAAATGGGTGTTCTCGAACAAGAGTCTTGAACCTACATCATAATCAGAAAAGTTGCATTTGCACATGTACATTAACAAATGTGATGACAGAAGGTCCTTTAAGCCACCAAATAACCCCCTTGACCCGATATGGGGTACATCTCATAAGGCCTTAGGTCAGTGCTTGTAATGACCAAGTTTGGTGACCATCGAATTTTTGATTTGTGGCAGAACATAACATACATTTACAATGGGATTATAACGGCATTGTACAAAGTAGACAAAGCAGCAAACAAAAGAAACATTAGATACTAGGTGAAAAGGTGTGACTTGTCGAAGCTTCTAAAAGTGGTGATGTTACTCTGATTCCTGACACCACTGGGAAGATCATCCAGGACGGGCGCAGCTGCGATGGAAAAGCGCGGTCGCCAGACCAATTTTCTTAGACCGAGGACATAACAAGGTGACAGCAAATAAGATCAAGGCAGGAAGGTGTCTTGGGATATGAAAGTAAGAGGAAAAAAGTTATTTACCTTGGGAAGGAGCGATGGAAGGCTTTTATGTTGAAGAAGAGTCTTGAAATTGAATACGTTTGTGCAACGGGCAGCCAGGGAGAGACGGGAGGAGCGGCTGAAGTGTGAGTGCGTTTTGGGTTTCATGAAAATAGACGCGCAGCTTTGTTGGGTAGGCCTATGAAGCGTTGAGTTTTTCTGTACAATGCCATTCATAAGAGAGTTTCCTTCTTTTCCACTTCTCAGAACAAGTGGATAAGAGAAGTGTACGAACAGTGTTGGAACATGTTTCGGTATTCAAGATATTTCCTGACACGATTAATATTACGGAGCTGCCAGTTGATGGAACGAGACAGATTGGTAATGTGATTACTCATTGTCATGGAATGATCAAATGTTACACCAGATTACAATGGAGGGGGAGGGGTGAATTTCTTGATCACCCAGATGAAGAGACAGATGTTGAAGGGCACTGTAGTGATGGGCCGAGGAGGCAATAAAAATTCGGTTTTACCCTGATTAAGCTTTAGCCTTTTACTAAGCATCCAGGACTGCAATCATCCACACATCGGCCTAACTTAAATAAAGCGCCAGCAGCATCACAGACGATTTGGGTTCAAAAAAATTGCATAGGAACTGTACATCTCAGCATAAATGTTATACTGTATATTGAGGACTTTCATCTAATTTGTCCCATTCTGCGTGTGTAATAGGTAAAAGCCTGAGGGCCGATGACACCGAGCCCTGGGGGACACATAAATGCGCTTTGTATCTGAAAAGGCCCCTGACACTAACTCTACTAGTTCTGCTCCCAAGATAAAGTTTGGTACCAACTATAGACGTGCCAGAGACCCAAATATCACCAGCAAGCCGTTCCAGAAGGATCAGTGTATACGGTATCGAAAAGTGCTGAAAGATCTAACATAAGGAGGAAAATGGCTTGCTGGTCATCAATTGCCCTGAGTGATGTCAATTTTGGACATGGTCAATGCAGTATCAGTGCTATGAGCCTGCTGATAAAGCAGACTGGTATGGATCAGACAAAGAATTTTCATTATGTACTCAGAAAATTGAGTGGAGACAACTTTTTCAATCAATGCAACAAATGGTTAAGTTGGAAACAGGGCCGTAGTACCCAATTGATTTTGTCCAGGGTGACTTTTTTCAAGATTGGGTACGATGGCTTTACAGAGCTCAGTAGGAAAATAATACCCGAGGAGAGGGAAGTATTGACAATAGTGGTAACAAAGTCTTAATAGGGAATAAAACACTTGGAGTTGTCATCATCTCGTCCGTGCACTGATTTTATCTCGCATTGACTAGGCCAACTCACTTTTGTATGGAAAGTCGGCCAGAGATCGGAGTAAACTTTAGATTTGCAGAATAGCAGCAGCCAGGTGGTGGTCACGATCTGATAGAGGAAACAGCCACACCACTCCTAAAAGAGCTCCATTGGCTACCAAGTAGTGAGCGCGTTGTCTTTAACTTTAAGCTTATGCTTCTACTTAAAAGTGGCATTCAGGAATGCCATCTACTGTCCGATATAACCTCTCTTTGTATATTCCTGGAGGCCAGGATGCGTTCTGCCAGAGGACAAGACGTCTCCTCACTGTTCCCGCACAAAAGGTCAGTGGGGACAGGGCTTTCAGCAAGGCGGCCCCTAGCCTATGAAACTGCCTATCTCTGTTCCCCACTCCAAGTCCATTGTACTTTTAAGAAAGCTCTAAAATTTCATCTATTTCCTAAGTTGATGTGTGCTTACATGTGTTTTTTGTTATTGCCTCACATGATATTAATATGCAGCTGTTTTCTGTTTTTTTTATTTTATAGTTTGATGTTAAGTACTGATCTCATAGTAATACACAGGTATTGTAAAGATGAACCATGTTTTTAGGCGAAATAGTAATTACTCTTCTATTTTGTAAAGCGCTTTGACCTTGTTTTGAGTAGGCGCTATATGCAGAAAAGAAGCAATCCGTTGAACATAAACTATCGTATAATACCTCTAACTAAGAATACAAAAGCAACAAAATATCAACAAAAAACAAAAAATGCTTTACAACCAATTGGTATGGGAATCTAGGCTACAACTCTTTGAAGGGCAAACTTCATAATAACTTTGCCCAACTCCTCTTCAGTAACAAGTTTGAAATGAGAACATGCTACATGAAGATCTACAGGTTAATTTACAAACATGTGAGTGGTGTAGTACTACTATTACGTAACCATTCATATCAACTTTCAGTTCTGATTTTAGTGACCTTACCAACAAAGTAGTTAGAAAATCATTAGCCCTTGAACAGGTGAGTTTACCGTCAGGTTGATCATCATTACAAGTATTAAGTAATTCATTCACAATTTTGTACATGTCCTTAGAATCAGTCCATAATTTGTTCTTGTCATACATCAACATGCGTCTTTCTCCATCTTCTTTCCTTACTGGCGTCGATAGCCGGAGCACTACAACAGCGTCATTGTACCACTTGGGTTTATACCGGACAGAGCGAGCCTTGGATTTAAGCTGGGGCCTGAGCATTTCAACATTCTGACAAGCTTGATTGTAACCTTTCGCCAAGATCATTAGCAGTTACGTTACCAAGATGAAGAACCGCATTCGACCTCCTTGCAATATTCCGTGGCAAATGACTCATGGTTGATTGAATCTATCAGAAAAACTGATAGATTTTCAAAGAATGCCCCTTTAATCGGCCCCAGTGACTACTCTCACCCCAATCCAAGCATACCACATATGAAGCTTGGGCCAGTGTTCTTCTGATTAAGTTTGGCTACAATTGGCGCAAGCAATTTGGGCAGGAGGAATATTCCAACTTAAACCAAAATGACCAGGTATGGTTTACATAGGGACTTCTGTCATCGGGTCCCTCGCAGGGTTCTGGGGATGCTGCATGAGGCCATGCAGCACCTTATACTCAGCCGAGGCTGACTGCATGCCAAGCAAGTGGATCAGATTCTATCCCTTCACGTTTTGTATTGTTTAAGCCCAAATTCTGTATGAGGGCACGTAGAGTGGTTCATTGGATTGAGCGCTCGCCCCACAATCCAAAGGTCATGGGTTCGAGCCACTGCGGCCAACTTTTGTGCCCTTGAAGTAAGGCGCTCTTAACTTAAAAGACACTGGCACATTGAAAAAATAGTGCGCCCTCAGATTTTTCAAACTTGATATTTTGCATGGTTATAAAGCTTTTATATACAAAAGCCCTCACCCGAATGATTAAGAAGACCAAATCAAGCCTTCCTTATGGGTAAACATAACGATGTTATAATGTTTAAATTACAGATGACGAAAATGGTTTTTAATAACACAGCACAACCAACCCGTATGCATGTTCTCACGCTATGCACACTGTTTGACGAGCCGGTTTAACTTTGTGGTTTTAATATCAGTGAGTACGAGTAAAATTTCTGTAATATCCCTTTGTTGTTAAGCTTAATGGAACTTTAATCAAACATGATATTAAACCTCTGATATTAAAACCCCAAATGGTTATAGACCGGTCAAACAGTGTGCATTGCGTGGGAAACCTGCATACGGCGTGTGTTTTGTGTTTAACGCCATTTTCAGCGTCTGCTGGAATTTAAAAGTGCACGAGAGATTTTGAGGCACCAAAATATTGTGTCTCAATAGCAATTTTAAATAGATAGATACTCAATAAATTTCTTACCTTGTATTATGGCTACAGAAATAGTCTTAAAAGAAAAAAAGGGTTGATTTTCTGATTTTGATTTGCTTATATTTGCTGAATTTCGGATTTGCTCCTAATATCGAATTAGAAATTTTCACCAATTTTTTTACCAAAGACCTTTTCTCAGCTTAATCCTTTCAGGTGTGGGTTTAATTTTTTGATGGAAAGCTTTAACATTAGGGCAAAAATCCGTACTTTTGATTTTTAGGGACAACCTGGAATGTTAAAATTCGTCTTGTTGCACCATTTAACGTCGCCGGCTGTTACCCATAAATGAACGCTGATTTTGGTCTTAATCATTTTGGAGTGCAGGGGTTTGTTTGTATATAAAAGCTTTACAGACCATGCAAAATAATCAATTTTGAAAAATCTTGAGGGTGACTCATTTTTCAAATTTGCCACTGTCTCTTTAAATTACTCCTCTCCACCCCATTGGTCTAACTGGTACACAGGCATTATTCCAATGCTGGGAAAGTAACAGACTCGTGCTGTGCGGGGGAGGTGCGAACCCCCACAGCAAACCCAATATTGAGGCGTCTTGCCCAATGCTAGGAAGCGCGGTGGGCACTCCTCGCACGAGGCTTTGCCTCAGCACACGACTTTATTTTACTACTGGTAGGAATTTTGGTTCAAGTGCTAGCAACCCTCTAAGAGGGCGTTTCAGACTCCTGGTCGCCAATTCCCCCATACTGTGGGTTTATTGTTGTTGGCCAACATGTGTTTATTCTGTACATACTGGTTTTTTATGTTTTTTTATTGTGACGTTGGAATAAAAATGGATGATTAGTCCATGCTCCAGCCCTTCCCACAAAATCTGAAAAAAAACTCTGTATTGGTGAATTATTTCTTGTCCTTGGCATGCTGGTAAGGAAGTATACATTATACCCACCATCCTGGGGTCTCATTTTTGATTTGGGGTAGGACGTGCTTTGGGAGTCTTGAGTAGGACCCTATCTATCCATTTTGCCAAAAAAAAGGCCCCTACCTAATACCAGAGATCAAAATTTGGGCCAAATTTAACCCACTTTGCCATTTTTCCCTCAAAATTTTGACATTTTAAGCAAATTTTGGGCTTCAGATTGTGAAATTTGACTACTTTTCTGACAAATTTGGGAAAATTTTGACCAAAAAGGACCATGCTATACCAAAATTGGCAAGGGTCATTGCTCTACCAAAGGCTGAAAATGCGACCAATGTTTGCGGCACGTCCCCGTATGAAAATACGTTCATTGTGTCGAACCCATGCCCCCTTCCCACGGATACATTAGTTAAAGTGGACCGCTACCAGATTACTTTTTCTGGGGGAAAACTGAAGACCCAAAGGTGAAATTGGGGGTGGTGGGGGGGGCAAAAGTGATAATTTTTGGGGGGAAACATCCAAAATTTGGGCTTTTCAACCAATTTTGCCCAAATGTTGTGATTTTTGGCCCAAATCACTATTTTTGCCCCAAATTCATCAACTTTTCTACTGGATGGGTGTTGGGGGAGGGGACTAGGGGGACACCAAAAAGTCCTTCGGTATCGTGCTGCCACTGACTATTACCTTGTTGCGAGGAGGAGGTCGGTTTCATATCACCAATCTTTACACTATCTCAACTTGGTGCTGCCTTCATACATAAAAACGGCCCTTTCATCTTAATTAAAATATCTTCAGAAAACTCACGATAAGTAAATTCGAGTAATAAAGCTATACACATCAAACGGAATGTTGACTTTTTTTGCTTTTATTGCGTTCTCATTACGTCCATACACTTGGTATGTACAGATACACTGACAATATTTGTGATGCATTATTACATAACACTATGTACTGAACACTCTTGGCAGCAATGAATGGTGGCTAAATAACATTTTCGATGAATTTTGGCTAAAGGATTATACTAGTCTAATTTGAACAAGTGTAAGGTTTAGCTATGTTATCTTGTACACATTAACATTAGAGGTTCCTGATAATCATATCCCTGGGGTGACTTGTATATCATATAACGTATGGGTATGTGGGAATAAAAGAGGAGGAGAGAGGTGAAGGGGGGGGGGCGGGCGTGGGCTCCCAAGTGTCGGGGGGTGAGCAAAAGACGAATGAATACCCCACCCTACCTTGATTGATAGGCATAAAATTGTTTTTAGTGCATAGATTAACTACATTAAAATAATTTTGTTATGGTTAAAAAAGACAGTGAAGCATATGTGAAATTATAAAATCCCGCGAAGAGTACAGAAAAAAAATTAAATCAAAAGATAAAAGATGGAAAAATTATAAGTTAGCAAAGTGAATGTGAGGTGCATAGATTAGAATTTATAAAATTTGGGGAAAGACTTGCAACTATCAAATATTGATAGAATTTATAGGAAGAATGTAACCAAAGAACAGAAATGTAAACCTAAGAGATAGAATTAAAATACTTAATGACACAGTATTTATATGAAATCTTAATTAGTACAGAGGCTGACGAATACATGTTTTAACTTCTAAGAGTCTGTGATCACATCTCATTTTCCGTAACACATGCGAAAAATGTAAAAACGAAGATGTGAATAGTCATGTACACACAAATTATTCTGTTTTCAATGTTTACACATTTTCTCAAGTGACAGCAACCACTTGTTTTCATACAACTGTATTTTACTTAAAGTGAAGGAGGAGATTTTTTGAGGATAGAATTTCTCTCAAATTGCACTTGATCGGTTGTAGACCACCTAACGAACGTTTCGAAGGTTATTGGACAAACAACCATGAAAGAAAACCACATACCTTGTTTTGAATGTGACCTGATATTTTAATCATCCAATATAGGAAACCAGGCTTGCATTTCTGTCGTGCTGACAGAAATGACAAATATCATCTTCATTACATAAAGACGTCGTATTGGCTTATTCACTTCAGGTGTGATCTAATAATGGGAAGCATTCCAAATATGCAAAAAACTTGGGTTCGAAAAAAAAATGAGGGCGCTCTCTATGGAAATCTCCTCAGTCTCTGTAAAGGCCCTATCAGTGATTTTACTAAATCAGAATATCGAAAAAAATCATCAAAAATCAAATTTTTGCATGTTCGTACAAGTATACTAACATACACTGCAAATGATTGGACCTGAAGCACTCCTAATAAGGACAAAATCAGATATTTAGTCATTAGTGTCCAATCGGACACTTACTACATTGAATAGGATCGTATCTTTGAACACTGCCGTTTTCTCCTTTTTGTCAATTCTTCAGTTGGAAATAGTAAATTATGTTAATTCTTCAGTCTTATCCTTCGCTTTAAGCTCTAATCAGCAAGTTTCAAATATTTTGACTCTTTCGGATAAATCACTGATGTGTCTTTAATTTCTCATGACATTTTTGTGAACTTTGTCAATGGTTTTGTGAAAATAAAATTCCTATCAATAACTTTCTAAATGAAGTCAATGGAAGATGTATTAAATTTGGAGCATGTATTGTTCAGAAGCAATCGAGCCACAGAGAGCAAATTCCCAAGTCGTCTCAGTGATCTGCTTTGAGAGGCTTGTTTTTTTTTTGTTTAGGAGCAAATTCGCAAAAAGTTATAGTTTGTCATTTCCCCCAAGAAATCTTAGACTGTTACTTGAAGAAACCAAGGTGTTTACCTGTATCCTTACGACTAAAGTTTTTGCATATCAGTAAAGCCAGCACACTTCTTGTACACTTTCATTCAGAAGGCATAGTTGGCTAATATAATCACTTTATATTAAAAAAATGCCACAAATTTAAAAGGTTTTAATGTATCATGTAGGATAAACCCACTTCTATACATGTCTTGCTAACTGTTCTGTAACTATTATCAGCTATGTACAGCATGTAAGCAGATTTCATTGAATACTAGTATTTGGTTTAATTGAAATTCTGGAATTGAACCCTGGTTAATTAGGCTTCCAAAATAACAAATTGGGTTGAGATATATTTAGACACATTGAAATATGGAAGGTTTACCATTACATAATTTTCCAAAGACAAGGCGAAACTTTCGTAGCTCTTAAAAATCAGAGGATTTAAAATAAATAGTATACCATCACAGTGGATGATGTGTGCAAGTCATATGCAGGGTTCAAACCTTATTTTTGTCAATTTGGTAAAGTTTATCTTAAAGAAATCTGTATTCTGTGTTAGCCCATTAATTAATTCACGTCATGGTGAATTTCCTATTCAAATTTGATGAATATACTATCTTCGTCTGATACAACAAGTAAAATTAACAGCTGCTTAAAATAAAATCCACATCATTTACGGAAGACAGAACTTTTAAAAATACCGCAAGTTAAACTTGCAAGATCCCCCTGGTGGGGCCTCTAGTTGATGGATTCAATTCAGTGAGAATGTTAAGAGAGACTCTGCACAGTATTCCTGGGGAATAAGAGTGGAAAACTTGGTAAGAGAGAGTTTGCACAGGTTTTCAGGGGAATATGGGTGGAAAAGTCTGATATACACAAAGCATGACCTTTGGTCTACAGACCTGACTGTCACAGTGCAAGTAGTGGTAGATACTAACATCATGTAGTACAAGTGTCATCTAGATCAGGTGAAGAGTCTGATGGGTACATGAGGACATGTGCTGACAAATTTTGCTATGACAAAATCCCCTTCTGTTAAAGTGCCAGGGGGATAAAAACTAGCATTATTTCAATAAAATGTTGTCCCCAATATATCGATTGAAATGCTGCTGTGGGATTCCATGATCTAATTTTGATTGAAATATCATTATGACCTAAGTCTTTTCTACTAACTCAACATATATAATCAAAGGTTGTGTTCCACCTTATAGTGAACACACTATAACTCATATTATCTTTTAGGATGTTTACCTCAAGATGGCATCAATGACCTTGTCTCCTCTACCATTAATTCAGTGTGTATTATCAAAGATCATGGTCCATCTTATAGTGAACACACTACATTTGCCATAGTGTGTTTACCATAGGATTGAATTATGACCTTGGTATCCTCTAGCATTAATTCAGTGTGCTTTATCAAAGGCCATGTTCCATCTTATAGTGAACACACTACAGTTACCATAGTATGTTTACCATAGGATTGCATTAGGACCTTGGTCTCCTCTTGTGTTAACTCAATGTACTTATCAAAGGCCATGTTCTATCTTATAGTGAATACACCACAGCTACCAGTATGCTTACCTTCATGACCTTGGTTTCCTCTAGTGTTAAAGGGATTAGCAGCGATAATGTGAGAGAATCGGAAAATGTGGAAATGCATTTTTTAAACTTATAAATCAGTGATAAGTGTGTACAATTCCATATAACTGCTTTAATGTAGAAACAAACTACCAAATAGTGAAAAAAATTGAAGTATTTGAGGAATTTTGTCATACCGTCTCCCGCAAATAGACAAACAGCGACGGCATCTCAAAATCTACACTAAACAGCCGATTGTGGTTTACACCGGTACAGAATAAACAAAGATCAATAATGTTTATGTTTGAGGTCAAACTGTGTTGATCATGGTGCACAATATCACGCTGAAAATCTGTGATATTCACCGGGAAAGGCTTTTTTGATATCAAGTGGGAATGTTGATACGCACGTATAGAAATTACAGAATCAGATAAAAAGTACTCCCTTGTCGCTAATCCACGGATTTCAAGCCAACCACTTGGAGGTTATGTTGCATATACATGGCAGTAACAAAACATAAAAAATATGAATTTTGATGATTTTTTCGATGTTGCCAATTAGCAATCGCTGCTAATCCCTTTAAACTCAATGTACTTATCAAAGGTCCTATTCCACCTATAGTGAATGCACCACACCACCACATATGGTTTACATTGGGCTTGCATCATGATCGTGCGTCTCCTCCTGCATTTAATCAGTGTACTGTATCAAGGTCTCTTCCATCTAATGAAAAGATTATAGTAAAACTTCAATGGGGCAAGTCCCAGGGAGTGAAATGATCTCTGACGCACGCCTTTGATATAACAAAAGTATATTTAGACAAAAATGAGGAGAAAGTGTGTTTGCACACATGAGCTCAGATAAAATTCATGATTAGTCATCAAAATTAGTTTAAGTGAAAGGTATAAACTTTTTTATTGCATAAATCAGTAATTGCTCTGCCTTGTCGTAACAGCGCTACAAATACAAACAGAAATCATTGAAGGATATATATAAAACAGAACAGTTATGACATTATCGTTTCCAAAAAAGGAAAACAGGGGTAGTTTTATTATTAGAAGCCCGCTCCCCATAGATATAAACAAGAAACATGCCTCAAAGATGTTCAGGGAAAATTTTTAAACTTAAAAAGGAGAGAGGACTTGTATTCAGCACTTTTGAAAGCTTTGTTTTTTCCACATAAAATGAAATGTTTCACTAATTTGAAGTATTTGCCGTAATTTGCTGTAAACATATGATTTGAAACAAAGTTTATTTTTTTTTAAAAAAAAAAAAAAAAAAAAAAAATAAACGAGCAAGTTTTTCAGAGACAAAAGGAGACATTAAATGAAGTGTGCAGTAGCTTCCCCACACACACTAATTTTTGTTGGGCTTTATTGTCACATAATTGACATAAGACTATCAATATTACACCAAGGAACCCTATAATAAATTCAATGTGTAAAAAATACATCGGTCCTCGGACCGCTTGTGTCGCCCGCCGTTATGGTTAGTGAATGATAGACACATGACCTTTGAACTTGATAGGTGACCTTTGACCTCATCAACAAATGAGGGATCCCATGTGCACATCTGATTCAAGTTTGGTTCCATTGAAACTTCAACTTTTCATTTGAGGTCAATTTTACATTTTCAGCTATTTACAACTTTGACCTCAACATGACCTTGACCTTGGCATGTGGACCTTTGACTCATCAACAAATGAGGGATCCCATGTTGCAACGATGATTCAAGTTTTGGTTCCAATTGAACTTCACTTTCATATGAGGTTCAAATTTACATTTTCAGCCTATTTTACAACTGACATCAATGACCTTTGACCTTGGCAGTGACGTTGACTCATCAACAAGGTGGGGGATGCCAGTTGCACCTGTTGACCCAAGTTTGAGTTTAAATCCATACAAAGTATGTGGGATATAATGCAAATGTTAACCCTTTCACAACAGACATCATCAACACAGACAGACTACAGTGGGACAAAGTGATCCCGATGTGTTTTCCTGACTTAGGCAGGCGACACAAAATAAATCAAATTAAAAAACTAATCAGAGGTTGCAGTCCTGTATATAATAGGACTAGTTTACATATCACACTGGATAGATATAAGTTTATTTAAAGTTATGAATAGTTATCGATCTATTCACATTAAAACCAAAGTAATTAAAAAATAAAATGTAAGAAAAGGATCAAGTAATATAACTAACCAGGTGGAGGCATTTGATAAACAATGACAAAAATCTCTGGGGGAAAAAAGGCCTCATATACATTATAAGTGTATATCCATTGATTGGCAACTTACAAAATATAACTCATCTTACATTATTTACATATAAACCAATGGAATGAAATTGCATCCAAAATTTTCCATTGTACTGCTTCAATACGTAGATAAACATTATATGAGTTTTAAAATACTGCATTAAAATTCACCTTCACTTATGTACACAGTACAGCAAGTACGTCATGATATACTTCCAGTCCACCGCGAGCGATTCTGCTTGAGCATGGCGTAAAATTGATCTTGGGTCAAAATCCGGTATGTGCAAGCAAATCCCTCGCTGCGACGGAAAGTATATCATGGGCTTTTAATACCTGTGCTTGTAATATACAAATTCATTGCACCATAACTTTCAATCAACAGACAAGGTCTAAGCATTTAAAAGCGGGGGTCATTTTTAAAAACACACGATTGGGCTTTAAGGCCACTTTTATGCCCAAATTTCTTCCGGGACACCAAAATCTCACTTTTTAAATTTTCTACCACTGATTACAAAACTAAAATTTGGCCTCCATTTATAAGAAAGCTGACCAATTCCTGATTCGACTACTGTTAAACAATTTTGGGGAATCCTTTTTATACCAAAATTGACATTAAAAGGAGGCTGGCTATCTTTGTACCATATGGCAAAAAATTTAAATCCACATTTGTGGCACATCTAGTGTAGGCCCTTGTACAGAAAGGCGATTGAAGAAAACAGAAAACAAAGAATTGTGGGGAAAATATTCAATTTGTGGTTTTAAATTCCAACTCAAGATTGAATGAAGGGTTCAATTTTCTTCTCTGAAAAGGCTACGTCCTAGCACTATAGATTTATATGGGTCTCTTTCTATGCCTCAAAGGTCAGAAAGAATAATTGGATAAACTCAATATTGAGATAAAAATAGTGAAAGTATATATGAGATGAAATGGCCATGGTACGATTGATAATAGCCTCTCCCCAGAACCCCAGTGAGTCAAATAAATTTGGTATCAAAAAAAAGCTATTTTTTTCTCATTTACCGCTGAAGAAATCTTAGGCTAAAGGATATTTGGATAAAATTGGAATTTTGAGGGAAAATGTGCCCCATTTTTTGGTTGACCAATAATATTTTACAGTACTCGCTGGGAATACAAAATCACATTTTAGCTCTAACATCTCAAAAGGGGGGTGAAAAATATCGGCTGATGGGTGAAGGCCATTCTATCAAGATGAGAACTTTCCTTATATACTTAATCGGCACCTTTAAGGTACTGTATACGAAACAGATTTCGTTTTGTGCAAGATGAGTTTACTTAGTTTTCAGTTTAATCTATACCCAAGTTCTACAAACCCTGCAATATGCTCACTTGACAAATTATCTTTTTAAGATGGTTTATGAACTTCACCATTATTTCACATAACTGTTGCCTATTTGCATAAGTACTGATCAAGGTGTCAAAATGTTATTAAACCCTATTGCCTAATCTGAATTCATTAATTTATCACAGTATGGGTATAGAGTTGGGGTACACAGTAGGATTTGGTACATGTGTGTGACCCTCACCCCTGCCCCCATTAAATTATACTCAGTTAGGCAAAAGCATCCATATATAGGAATAAACCACAGATTTGAAGCACCTCCACTGCAGTCCGAAAAGATTTAGAGCATTTTGCAAAATATTTCAGCTCTTAAAAAGTTCTCACTGACCTTGATGCTTAAAATGAGTGTAATTTTCAATTAGGAACACCTCATTTGAAGCCCCCACCATGTTAGATGAAAAATGACATTTATGTTTGCTTTTCTTTTATAGTTGTAACACCACCGCCCTGGTGGTAGACTGTACTTTCTAGTGATGCTCTATATATACTATTGCAATAATACATAATTGATATCGTTTCATACATGGTTACACGGCAAATGTATTTTAAGATAGACATTGTTACAAGTGACAAGATACGATATGAGATCACCTTTGATATGTTAACCTCATAATTGGATCCACTGATACACAGAGCCTCAAAACCTGTTTATGATGTAGAGATATTTTCGACACATGCATCATTAATATGTATCCAGAACTTACACGATTGGCCCCATTTAAAACTTGTATGCTATATCAACCTAGCACGTAATTGGCCTTTAACTTTTACCAAAAAGATTAATTTTAAGAGTCCAATTTGGATAAAATTTAGAAAATCAAAATCATCAAAAATTAGATTTGTTCATATACCAACACATACAGTCTTTATTGCACATTCCAATCTAGAACAAATGACCCATTTAAATAAAATCACATACATGTACTATATTCAAACTATAGCAAGCACTTGTCCCAGAAAATTTCATCCAAAAGATTCAATTTCATAGAGCCACATTTAGACGAAATTCCAAGCATGCTAAACTATTTGTAAAAAAGTGTTGTGTAACAAATTAAAGTGATAAAATATAGGCTAAGCTTGTTTGTCAAAAGTTATCAATGGCTTCGAACAACAGTTAAATTATTCCAATGTTTCCTTTATATAAAACAATACAGGGAAATTACTTTCCATCCACAAGCCCTTGGCACCGACCAAGTGGAATTCAGCAAGGAAGCAATAATTAAAGGTGCAACGAGAGATTTTGAGGCACCCAAGTATTGTGCCATAATAGTGATTTCATATAGATTAGACACTCAACAGATTTCTTACCTTGTATTTTGCTACAGAAATGTCTTAAAAGAGAGAAAACAGGTGATTTTGCTTTGCATATATTTCAATGTAAAACATAGGCCGAATTTCGTATTTGCTCCTATACGAAATTAGAAATTTCACAATTTTTGTACCAAAGAAACGTTTCTCACCTTAATCCTTTCAGATGGGATGGAGATATTTTTGATGGAAAACTTTACATCAGGGCAAAAATCAGTACTTTCGAGTTGTTTAGGTACACCTGATTTGTGAAATCTCTTGTTGCACCTTTAAGTATAACTTTCCTTTTTGAAGTATAATCGAGTATAACTTTCCCTTCTGAAGGTACAGACTCTTGAGGTTTTACCCACTCTGTACAGTGCCCTCCTATTCTGTTTGTCATACCTTAAGAAGTTTAACTCTTTGGTCCACTACATTATGACACAATTAACTCTCTTCAGCAAAAGCTTGGTTAGGGGTTAGAGAAGCTAGGCTAGGTTAATCAGGGGAGGTACACAGGATTTATTTTTTTGGGGGGTGCAGGACTTCAAAATAGTGGACCTCTAGTGGTAAAAGTTGGCCTAACCCCCTAATATGGTCCATTTTGGGACTTTTTAACATCTCATCACCATAAAATAGACTTTTTTTGTCAAAATTTATCTCAATTTTGGACCTTTTCATTAAAAAAAATCAGCAAGTGGACCTTCTGCCCCTTTTTTCCACAAAAGGGGAAAAATGCCCACTTTATGCTGATGTTTTGATAAAATGATGCAAAACTTAGAGAAAATTTGCAAGAAAGTCCACTTTTTGGTGATGAGATGTTTCAAAAGTCCAAAAAATGACCATATTTTAGGGAGGTTAGGTCCACCTTTACAAAAACAAAGGTCCACCTTTTCTAAGTCCCATACCCCCTTAAACAAATCTTGCATATGGCCCTGATTATGAGCCAAGTGTTTTCCCACAACTTTGGTCCCTCTAGATCTGAATTTCCCTCTGCCTCCTAAATCCTGAGAAAATATCAACTGATACAACACCTGCTTCGTCATTTTCAAATGTCAAATCAGTAGAATCACAACCAGTCCATTAATCATAATCATGGGTTCCTCTAATTATCAAAGTAGAATCAAACATTTTAAGAAAAAAAACCAAAAAATTGTCTTGAATAGTTAGAAAGGAAATAAGGTAATTGGCATACCAATAGCTCTGGCAACATTTATCAATAGTCACCCACTTTTAGTACTTTTGCAATATAGAATATCAATACTTGACCTAACTTAGACCATTTCTCCTGCACTCTCTTCCTCCTCAAATAAGATGCACCCATCGGAGGTGTTATACCTCAGCACTCTGGCCGGTGATTTATCTTTCCCCGCTTTACCGTTTGCAATTGGTAACCCATTCATTTTGGAGTGATCAACATTATGCATGTCGTCTTTCAACTGTTGCTGAGCTTGCTCCATGCTACCCTGACGAGAGAAACTGAGGCTTGTGGGACTAGGGCTGGGAGTATTTGACCGGCTTCCGCAACTACTGTCCGTGTCTTTTGATGACTGTCTCAAGAAGGCCTTCAGGCTCGCTTTCCTTGAACCACTCTTCTGTTTTGATGATCGCACCGGTGTATTTCTATCAAGATTGTCTTGACAGTCATCGTCACGACTTATAAGGTCTGATTTCTCACTGGCCGAGTCGTGGTCATTAATAGACGAAGAAAACGGATTAGTGGGCACTGAATCCGGGGTAGGGCTGTTGTATGCATAGGAAGGATTGGCATACTGGCTTGGAGTAGACGGCGTGGGCGTGGATTCTCGTCGCGGACTGTTCGTTTCACTCACAGGTGGAATCTTGACCTTTAACCCCGTTGGTTTCACATCCTCTTGCTTCTCATTGGCATTAATATCGCAATGATCTGCTGTAAGTAACTGCTGTTTGATACCGTTCGTTCTTTTCCATGAATCCCTGCCACCCCTACCCTTACCCTCCTGTTTAATATCTTTTTGTTTGGTGATGAGGCATCGTGTTGACACGTAACACGAGGTGAAGCAGAGGGATCTTCCACTCTGAGCACAGGGGAGGTATCTGGATTGTGTGGTCTAATGATGGAAGGTCGGCTCTGATCCATTTCGGTCATGTGTAATGGCAAAGGTGTTCTTATTATATCAGGATCCTACGAAAGAAGATACAAATATTGTTAAATCATATTATTAAAAGTTTGAACTTAATTATATCATAATATACTGATACTATAATATTATAATATCGCAACTTACTTGTAGACATTGCATCAGGTTGCTACGGATACCTGAGAAGGTTGGTCTGTCATCAGGTATATGTCGCCAACATCTGGTCATCATGTTGTGACTGCAAAGAGTGATGATGACAACAACAATAAATAGTCAACAAATGTTCACAGTTAAAAGTAAGTCCAACAACTGGGAGGACAGTTTGACATTTTACTATTCATTGATCAGTATACAAATACAGACTGCTCAGTTGGTGAGATATTATTTGCCCCGCTGATCTTGAGACCAAGGTCGAGGGAAAATAGAAGGCCTCCGGTCTCAAGATCATCAAGGGGCAATATTTCTCACCATATCTTATATAAAGAGCAGTCTATATTGGTTTTATACACCTTATGCATAATATTCTGTCATCCGATTGGTTTAAGAGTTTAGGCCTAGTATAAAACCAAGGTTGGCTGCATACATAATAAACTGCATTACAGTTTTTTATCAAGCTCCAAATTCTGCAACTTTTCCACATTCAATAGATACCTGTTTGTTGTGCTCGCATACTGCTCAATTACTGTAATTGCAAACTTTACTTGCTTCCTTTTATTAGTGCTGCCAGCCCATTGTAGAATTGCGAACAAGCAGGAAATCAGGGTTTGCAGCTCGTACAGCTGACCAATCTGATGGCTGTGCAAAATTGGATCGCCATGATTTGTGTATGATAGTTTACGTTTGCCACATTACAGATTCTTCCAAAATAATGTGTATTGGCATTTGCATTGAAATTAATTATCTGTGTGAGAGTGTATGGTAACTATTGCCATGGGTGTAGGTTTTCCCGGGGGGGGTACTATCCAACTGGGATAGTTGTTTTGGTTTTTTATTCGTCAACAAAACAGGAGTGGTATGAATACCATTCATCTGGATTTTTAACCATAGATGACAGAAAATACGCTGAGGTGTATAAGATATTAAACAGAGCGGGTCAGTTATTTGCAATCCATCGTACTAAAACAAAAAGTTTAATATTTAAGATTTCTGCATGTAGCTCTATATGTTGATGCAAAATTAGTTAAAAAGTTTCAAATTTGATATAATCAAATGCAGACTACTCTCACTGTGTGATTATCCTTAATTTCTTACCATTCATTAGGTTTTGATAAAAACTGGGGTGAAGATAAAATATAAACTACAGCATCCGGACGTTAAAGGCCGACTCAGAATTTTCAAAATAATAGGTTTTTTTATGTAATAAAAAATAGGTCAACTAGAAACTAAAGTGTCACTTAAAATACTCAATTCAAAGTTTGACATGAATCGGATGTTTCCATTTGATGTAGTAAACATTTTATGTGTAGCATCCCGGTACCAGAAGATGATACTGGTAAAAACAAAAAAGTCCCGATCCAGAATTTATAACAAAGTTTTTTTTTTTCGATGATTTTTATATGAAGGACATTAATTTGAGCTTAGATATTTCACACAGTGATTATTAGAATGTGGACAGCAATTATGTGTATGCAAAAAAACATGATTTTTAAAAATTGAGGGCACCATCCTCAAGAATCTCTGAGGGCAGCCTTTAAAATGGAGTACCACAATACTAACTAGCCTCTAACTGAAGAGCCAGGATCCTGGTGACATAGTGAGTATTACATGGGAGTGTGTTGGGCAGTATCGGTGGGTTCTTTCCTCTCTTGGTCACAAACTGGAATAAACTTCATGAGTATCATGCCGGGGTACGCATGATGAAGCCAAGGGACATGATCTCCCACATGAGGATACCAAAGGCCGTAATGTAAGAAAAAACAGTCAATTGACACTTTGTATCCTGGGTAAGATTATGGCATGCACATAATCAGTGCCTTTTCATGGGGCATTTCATGATGCACAATTCAAATCCTCCCCACCCCAACCTCTAAATTACCTAGATAGTTGGGATTTTTATCATCTGAACATATTACACCGAGTATTGTATGCATATGCCTAAATCTTACATGAAATTCAAATCATATCTGTAAGAAATGTGATGGAACTGAACCAGCAGTTCAATTGAAGATAGGCCCTTGGCACTAACACTGTATGACAAGTATGAGGAAGACAGAAGCATATATTATAAGGTGATGTAATTACAGAAAACTGAAAATTCAATTGTTTCAAAGATTTCATGCATGGAAAACAATGAAAGCTCACTTTATATTGTTGTTTTATCAGAACTCATAAGAGATATAAATTAGGGAGGACTATGATCGAACCTGTATCGTCTGGGTAGATATTAAACCAAGAAAAATGGTATTCGTCTTTAATATTGCCATCTCCAGACAGGTCCTTTAAGATGGCTTCCGAAATGATTTGCGGTGATTTGGGAAGCTATTCAAAAACCACTGACCTAAGACTAGGCTTGTTTGTACTTGAATAATGCATTTGTCATGCCGATTCAGAATATGGTCATTGAAATGACTAATTTTTACATTTTTGGAAAAAAGTAAATTAGTATAGTCATCTGATTCATCCACAGGGGTTAAGCGAACCTTCTGAGGGTCAACAAATTATACAAATTAAATCCACTGATCTCAACCCTAAAACAAACTTGAATAAATTGTTGAAGTCTGTAATCTCTATCCTGTTTTCTAAATATTCCCTTGGATTAATAAGATATGTTGTTGACATACCAAATGTCAGTTTTTGTTGTGAACACCCCATCCATGAAAGCTTCTGGTGGCATCCACTTGACTGGTAACAAGGCCTGTCCTCCTTTCTTATAGTAATCAGACCTGTATAATACAAAGCAAAATGTTACAGCTAGAATATCATTGCAAAGGTGAGGAACTGTTTGTCTTGCTCTGTCTGATAATAGTTTTGACTGTTATGTTGTTATGTTAACAGTGTGGTTTTGGGTTGGTAATTAGGATTACAGTCTTCTTAGGCTAAAGCCTAAAAAAAGGTTTTTTTGCCACAACGGAAGACAAATCTTCCTCAAGACACCAGGCCCTAACATGCTTGTAAACATTCATAATGTTAATTAGTCTATACATTACACAATCACACCTACAAATACACTACCTGTAAATATCTCGGGCCATTCCAAAGTCTCCAATTTTGGCTACCCTGCCTTGTTCTTTGGCTGACAAGAGCACATTTCTAGCAGCAATATCCCTGTGAATAAAATGCCTGGATTCCAAGTATTCACATCCACGAGACACATCAAGGGCTATCTGCAGCAGGTCGGACATTTGCAACGGGGATGGTTCACCCTAAAAAACAGGAAAGCAGCACACGATTTGAACAACTTAATATGGTTTCACTGCTGAAAAGAATTGTATAGGAATAGATCAAATAAATTTTTGGTATAAAATACATCACGGTCCTCAGACCGCTAGTGTCGCCTGCCATCGCGGTTTATGAATGATAGGCGTCGTATGACCTTTGACCATGGCATGTGACCTTTGACCTCATAAACAAATGATGGTTTGCATGTAATATCCATAAACCAAGTTTGGTTCCAATTGAACTTCCAACTTTTCAATTGAGGCAACTTAAAACTTGACCTCACATGACCTTTATAACCTTGGTAGGTGACCTTTGACCTCTTCAACAAATGAGGGATCCCATGTTGCACCAATGACTCAAGTTTGGTTTATATCCATCGAAGCATGCAGATATTACAGGCAAATGTTAACTCTTTTTCACAACAGACTACAACATCATCATCAACATACAACAACAACAGTGGACAAAATGATCCATAAAAATCAATTAAAATTCTCATTTAGCTGATCTCATTAATGATATTCCATGAAATGTCACAAAATGGCTCCCACCTTCTTAACAACTTTTCAGTTCATAAAGATACTTCTCTTATCTCAAGTAAATAAAATTCTCAGGATAACTCAGAATGACAGCCATCCTAGTCACTTACATCATGAGGTCTTGATTCTCGGAGGAATACCTTGAGTTCCCCACCTGCCATATATTCCAGCAAGATGAATCGTGGATGCTGACTGAAGCAGACACCTATGAGGGAGACAATGTTGGGATGGTCAAAGTTGCCCATAATGAGGGCCTCCATCAAGAAGTCTTGCTCATCAGTCTCAGTTGCTGCTTCAGGAAGTGTCTGCATAAGACATCAGAGATAAGAAGACTATGTTACAGATATGTTATACAATGACAGGCACACAAATAAGACATCAATAAATTAAAATTTCAACTTCTGATCACCAAGATCATGTAATTGGTCTGATTCATTTGTTTGTTTTGTTTGTTTTCCTTTCTAAGGAATAAATTAGTGTTCCAGAATAATGGAATAAGAACAAAATTTAAACAAATGTCTTGATGCCTGGACTGTAAGGCTTTCCCAGTACGACCACAAGTCACTTTAAGTACTTAAAGACACTATCAGTGATTTATCAGAAAGGGTCAAAATAACTGAAATTTGCAGGAATAGCTTAAAAGTGAAGGATAAGTCTGTAGAATTCTCATAAGTTACTTTTTCCAGCTGTAGAATTGACAGAAAGGAAGAAAACGGCAGTGTTCCAAGATACGATTCTCCATTCAATTACGTGTTGTAGTAAGTGTCTGTTCGGACAGTAATGACTAAAATTTCAGATTTTGTCCATATTATGTTGCTTCTGGTCTTATCATTTGCAGGGTATGTTAGGATTTTTGATGATTTTTTTTTCAATTTTCTGATTTAGCAAATCACTGGCAGGCACTTAGAATAGAAAAAACATTGCATCCATTATATGTTCTGAGAATGTTAAGAGACGTTGCAGAAATCAACTTTTGAGAAATTGACCTTACAATGCATGCTCCTATAAATAAAATGTAATTCTAAATCACCATCTCTTTTGTTTATGGCAAAATTCTTTTGATCTATGGGATCTAGTTTTCTCATTTTGACCACAGTCCAGTGTTAAGCAAGATCCCCTGTTAAGGAAACCAATTGGTCACGGCTATAAATAATTGCTTCTAATTAGTTTTTTGTTTATTACCTTAACAGCAACCTGGATGGTTTCCTTTCTTCTTGTGGTGATTATAACCATGATACACCCTCCCCCAAAGGCACCCTGGCCAAGAGCACTAGAAAACAAGAAATACAACAAACACAGTAAACCAAGCTCATATTGATGTACCTTATCTAAAGGCTAGTAGGGTCTTATTCCTATGACAATAGCTTACCTGATTTTTACATTATATAATGGTTCCGCTCCAAACAAACAAGCAAGCAACTCGTAAATTATCAGTGCATATTATTTCCCCAACCGACCACACTAACCCCTAATGACCTAGGACCCTCACCTTCACCTTTAGAGTAGCAGGGCGTATAGATGATTGTGCGCAAAGGAATCCTCATAGCATCTTCGTTTTGTGCCCATGTCCATCCGGTAACTTATACCAGCCCTCAAGCATCTAAAAACATACCAGCTTAAGAGCGTATCTTAATAATACTACAAAACTTACCTTATCTGGACTGTTTAGCACTAAGTTGTGTATTCATCCGCAGGTGAGAGTAGGGCACGGTCTACGGTGCGAAAATACCACCTTTTTTGTCGTCAATTTCAACCATCAGTGCCTTCGGTTGTTTTTTGTCCCTTTTGATACTCTTCTACATTTCTGTAAAATTTACTTCCACCTGAAAAGGTACTTGTAGTGTAGTTTTAGGCACTGTCCCGGCAACACGCACCGACACAGAATTTTTTTCAACATGACCCTGGTACATGTTCCCGGATAGAAATGGGTCACAACAAATCGAGATGCATTATGGGATCGGCTGCAAATCATCTATTGGAATAACTTACCTCTTCCTTAGGCCAAGAAAACTCACTGTAAGAGCCGATGTCTCCTAGGGACTTCTTTCAGCACTGACTTTGGATAGCACCTTCACCTAGAGAAGTAGCCAGGGTCTATTGAATACCCTTACCTCTTTCCTTAATCCAGCCAAAAACAACGCCCCTTGTAAGGGTCAGATTATCCCTAGGTACTTCTTCAGGTCACTGACTTTGATACACCTTCACCTATAGAGTCCCAAGGTGCTATTGGATAACCTTACTCTTCCCTTAGCCAAGGAAACCCTCACCTTGTAAGAGGTAGATTCTCCCTAGTTACTGTCTTTCAAGTCACGACTTTGATAGCACCTTCACCTAGAAGTACAGGGGCTTGAATAACCTTACCCGCTTCCTTAGCCGAATGCCAACTCAACCTTGTAAGAGTCATATTCCCCCTAGGTACTTCTTTTAGTTCCCCTGACTTTGATAGCCCCTTCACCTAGAGAGTGCGGGCTATTGTTTATAACCTTCCTCTTCCCTTAGCCGAATGCCAACTCACCTTGTAAGAGTCAGATTCTCCCTAGGGACTTTCTTGTAGGTCACTGACTTTGATAGCACCTGTCCCTAGAGAGTAGCAGGGTCTATTGAATAACCTTACCTCTTTCCTTATCCAGCCAAAAAAACAACTCTACCTTGTAGGGTCAGATTATCTAGGTGGTACTTCTTTCGGTCACGACTTTGATAGCACCTTCACCTAGAGAGTAGCAGGGATAGTGAATAACCTTCCTTCTTCCCTTAGCCAAAGGAAAACTCCACCTTGTAAGCGTCAGACTCCTAGGTACTTCTTTCAAGTCACTGACTTTGATAGAACTTCACCTAGAGAGTAGCAGGGGGGGCTATGAATACCTTACCTCTTCCCTTAGCGAATGCCAACTCACCTTGTAAGAGTCGATTCTCCCTAGGTACTTCTTCAGGTCACTGCTTTGATAGCACCTTCACCTAGAGAGTAGCAGGGGCTAGTGAATAACCTTACCTCTTCCCTTAGCCGATGCAACTCCACCGTGTAAGAGTCAGATTCTCCCTAGGGACTTTATTAATAGGTCACTGACTTTGATAGCCCCTTACCTAGAGGAGGAGGCAGGGTCTATTGATACCTTACTTCTTCCCTTAGCCGAATGCCAACTCACATGGTAAGAGTCAGATTCTCCCTAGGTACTTCTTTTAGGTCACTGACTTTGATAGCACCTTCACCTGAGAGTAGCAGGGGCTATTTGGAAAACCTACCTCTTCCCTTAGACCGAATGCCAACTCACCGTGTTAAGAGTCAGATTCTCCAGAGGGAATTTTTCAGGTCACTGACTTTGATAGCACCTCCCTAGAGAGGAGCAGGGGTTGAAATCTACATTGGAACCATTGTGCCTTAGTGCGGTAAGTATGAAGTCGGCGTATTGATTCGTGCCCGCATCTTTGAGTTGGCTCTGATTTTCGACGAGGATTTAAACTGGAAAATTGTATTGAAACATTAAACGAATGATTTACCAATAAAATTTGATAAACAAGGTTGATGAAGATCAATTATTCTGTAATACCAAGATCTATTAATTTAACATTATTCCTGTCTGACTGTACCATATCCAAAGCTAAACCACAGCTAATGTTGAATTCCAATACTCAGGATTACATGTTATCTAATATAACATGTCCCTTTGGCGTAGCGATCTTCCCTGCCTGTCACAATGAGGTCCCGGGTTCGCATCCCGGTGGGGGCTAGTTCACGGTGGTTTTATGTGAGTTGGTTTCTCGATCCCATTACTCGTTACCGCAGGTTTTTCTCCGGGTACTCCGGTTTACTCCTGCTTCTAAAATCGAGCTATTGAGCATAAATCTGTTCTGTATCATGGGTTTCTCTGATGTGCTGAGGGCCTTTCATGGCTGCCGCAAATGCCACAGCGCCTTGAGCACGTTTACGTGATATGTAGCGCATTAAAAATACACATTATCCATAGATTATTATTATAATAATATAATAATAGCAGAGATTTAATAGCGCCTATGCTATGGCCTCTAAGCATTCACAAAAGTGCAAGAACACATATTATGTTATTATTATATATGTTAAACTGATTTGACCGATATTAAAAAAGTGAAGTGTTTATTTAGCTTTGGCACAATTTTTTTGAAAAAATTGTGCATATAAAAATCCGCTACTTTGATTTATTGAAGATGTAAAAAACATTTTAAAAATGTCAAGGACAATAATAGCTTGTTTTTGTTGCTTTTGTACTGTTAAAAGTGGAAATTTTCGCGCTACATTAATGTTCGCGCTGTTCGCGCACTTCTGAGCTAGCGTGATGGAAATTAAAAACTTGCGGAAAATGTTTATTTTGTGTGTAGGTCTATGTAGGATAACTGAAAAGAGCGAATTTAAAAACAAGCAAAAATGTTAAAAATTGCTGAAACGCGAAAATTACACGCGCGACAATTATCACTTTTACAGTATATCCCTCAGCTACCCATTGGGGAAATAGGAAATATATATGGTACATCATTGACGCACGACAAGGTCTATACTCATGATGAGATGCACCTAAATTACCAAAAAGGTTCCACTTTGAATTCAAAAGGGAAATGTTTTAAATATACTTAAAGGTCAAATTTTGACGACAAATACCCAAAATGTATCCTTTTTCTTGCAACAATGTAAACAATTTTGACTGATGCCAAACATGTTGGGTCAACTGGTGAGCACAGTGAGAAAAAAAAATGTCAGTTACAAACATAATGTAAATGATAGCATGCTATTTTGCCTTATGAAACTTACCAAACATTAAGAACAAATAATGATAGTTGCTATGATGCATGATAGGTATTAATGCTGCCAACAATGCTTTGCAAAAAGGCAGGAGGGATTGACACCGGGGGCATCGTGTAGTGCACTGCCAAGGAAATAAAGGCGAATTGGAGTTTTTAATATAAAATTGAGATATCAAAAATACTTAAAGTTAAAACTTACAAGATACCAACCGGCAGGCTATATACAACCCTAACAGGTAGCAAAGAAATGTGGTCAAATTGTGTATAACCCAGACAAAGTCTTGGGCAAGTGCTTCTTTGATTGAGTGTGAAGCTAATCAGTCATCTGGCTACAAGAGTGAGCGGACATGAATTGTGGAAAAAGCTGCGAGGGATTAAGAGTAGAAAACATGAAAATAGATATGACCTTTGACCTACACGATTCTATCTCTCACACCGATGTAGTGTTACCCTACTAATGTGCCTTTGGTGGCAAGAGTCATCAAAATGGACACAGAGAAAGGGCCAGTACATACATGTAACACAGGCTTGATATGACCTTTGAACACAGATCTGTATCTCACACAGATGTTAGTGTTACCTATTAAGATCCTTTGGGGCAAGAGTCATCATAATTGGACCAAGGATCTGGACAGTACATACATGTAACACAGCTTGATAGGACCTTTGACATACAGATTGGTATCTCAAACCAGATGAGAGGTTACCTACTTAGGACCTTTGGGCGAAGAGTCATAAAAATGGACCAAGGATCTAGGCAGTACATAAATGGAATACAAATGCTAACCTTTACCTACAGATTAGATCTCACACCAGGTGTTGTAGTTTACCTACTATACAGTTCTTTGGTGCAAGAGTTATCAAATTGGACCAGAAAGTGGGTATTACAGCAACTTGTTTGTGGAGATGGATGGACTCCGACAACAACCGTGACAATGACAGAATCTTCTACGGCAATCTCATTCTGAGCTAAAGCGGCAATGGGAATAAAGAAACATGTGTTCCTTAAATATGTTTTTATGCGAAGTCAGGTTTATTGTCATTACCAAGTAATCAAGTAAGGGTGATGTGTTTTCAGTTCAGTTGAATGAAAAAAAAATAATCCCAGTTCTACGATTATTTTATTATGATGATTTACAGGCATGACCTCTCCGAGGGTCGAGCACTTCACAAAAGAATAGTTGAAAACAAATATAAATTATAAAGACAGTTATCAGAGAACCTTAAAAAAACAATAAAAAAAAATACTAAAACATAGATTATATAATATATATACAATCAGGGGGCAGAGCCAGGGGCGTGGCAGGGAGGGTGCCGCAAATTGTCGCTTATATTAGTAAATGAAAAATGACCAAAGCGGCCCTAATGATGGTGAAAAATGCATATTCGTACTGTGTGGGTGTGTTTGGCACATGCACGGGCCTATTTTCAATATGGCCATGGTTCTGAATTATTTAAAAGCACAAAGGTGGGAATTCACCTTGGGGAACTAGCTGCCCTGTAATTTAATCATGATTAGGGCTATGGAAGGCAAAAACCAGGCACATCAATTTCACTAAAAACTTGTCAACTTACCAACACAAGTTTTGCTTGTCTTCAGACACAAGCCAGCCTTCTGGGCAAATAACAGAGGCAGTAATGGCTACCTGTCCAGGACCTGCATGTACACCGTAAAAAAAAGCAAGAAGATCAATTAGGGTGAAGAATAAGTTGCTTTTTCCTCCTATAACCTGACTGAATTTCTTCAACTCAACTCGATTTAAAAAAAGATCTATGCCCAGATCGAGATTTGGACTAATTGGTGTTGGAGTTATGACATCAATTAGTTGTGGCATTTAGTTGTGGCATTAAGCAATATGAATAACCTTACGAGCTTAAAAGTAAAAATATTTTAAAGGTGTTAATGGCAACATTGAGAGAGAACAACTGGTGTGCAAGCAACATTATTGATAACCCTAAGTCAAACCATTACTGGATAATTGAGCTAATAAAACTTACAATATTTCCTCAAGCACAGCAGTCGTATTTTGATTACTACCAGTTTCAGTGTGGAGATAAAAGCCCCGAGTCATGGATGAAGGAGTTCCACCCTCACCATGCCTTCCAGTGATTTCACCAATGGGACATCACCACCTACAAAGAGAAATGGAAAACAATAATGTTGAAGTACTAAGTACGAATATTAAGCTGTTTCATTAATGAACAGAGGACTGTGAGCGTTAAAGCTCCTACAGAAAAACATATACTTAGCCAATGAGTGCCAAAATGTTTTCAAATGTGACTTTTCCTAAATCCGCCCCTTGGGGGAATCAAATTTGGCACAAGTAGACTTTTTACCTGAAAATTTTAACTTTTTTGACAAAAAAAGCAAAATAGAAACCTTAATTCAAACCTATTATCCCTGAACACCCCGTAGAAGCCGTCACCCCTAAAGGATCAGTGAATCAATTTTCAACAAGCCTCAACAGACTTGAGTGGTGGTTTTGAAAAATGAGTGAAAAAAGTGAAAAACATAGCGTTGAAACTAGGTTTAAAATGGTCAAAACAAGCTGATAATAAAGAAAAAGCTAAAATTTTGACTCTTTGAAAGCAGGAAAAAGAGCGAAATCAGCTGAAAAGCTGAACTCTCAAAGCCTGCCTCAAATGACCTAGTAGTTATTCAAAAAAACATTATGTTTTGAGAGTGGCTGGTCTAATTGGTTGGGGAGCTTGCCTTTGGACCCAAGGGTCCGGGTTCAAATCTCGGTGGGTCACTGGCTGGATTGTTCTAGGTACTCAATTCTGGATTTTAATTTGTATAAGTGATATTGGTTAAACTCAGAATTACACTCTCTTCATGTTCATTTGATATGGGCAAAGGAACAAGGAAAGCTCTCACTTCCCATCGGTGTTGTATTTGTGTTTGGTGATTAGTTTGTTTGGATGTGAAACATGGCGCTGATTAAGCTGCTGCATTGAAGTTGCATGTTTTGTTGATTAGTCGTTGTATATCTCTGCCAATTTAGCCTACGGGCTACGATACGAGATTAAATAAACCAGTTATTATTATTTATTAGTGTTATTATATAAATCATATACTGAAGGCCTGATGTTCCTTCCAATGTTGACTGTGAAATATCGCATGTCCCTTCTGAGAAGTGGAATGCCCCAAAATACCCATTTTAGCACCCCTAAAAGCGAAAATGGACTTCGACCAGTGCCCCAGGTCATACCCTGTCGACCTAATCTTCCCCAATTCCGTTTTGGCTCGTAGCCCACACGGACGCACGAGCAGCTAATATCATGCTGGGGGGCTGGGCCTGCAAGCGGGAAGTCAACATTGGAAAGGAAATCAGGCGTCAGTTATATGATTTATAAACATAATGTGTTTTTGAATAAATCAATACAATGAACCTGATTTCCTTTTTCACCCAATGTTGACCCTGAAATAATGCATTAACCTCCGTTGATTGAATAATTTCGATCAACACCAGACTGGTTCACTCAGTCGGAGGTGGAGCATGATATCTCAGAGAAAGGCGATAGGATGCAGTCAGAGGTTGAATCAAAAACGCCAGAGCACAAAACACATGGATCTAGATTCCAAATGTCAGGAAGCCAATAATCCACCTAGACAGTGAAGTACACCAAGGGTGAGTAACAGGACCTTAGACTTTATATGTGTTTAAAGACCGGACAAAGAAGTTTTTGGAGGAGAGCCAGAGCCGAGATCCGACAGAGAAAAAACCAAGCCTAAGGAGATAGGCGAACGAAAGGAAGAATCTGAAGGAGACTGGAATGCGACGTAGGCTCTGTGACAAAGGGCCAGAAGCACCCCGCGGCAAATGGCAGATAACCAAGGCTTCAAGCCTTCAAAACAACTTAGGATCCGGGAGGGACCAGAGAAGCGCAAGGCGGACCGCGTAAGACGCGGGGCAAAAAGAAGCTAACCAAAAAAAAACAAGGACGGGTCCCCTAGAGAGGGGGGACCGATAACGGAACACCACAGATGAACCCAAAGGGGAAGAGACCCGGGGGAGAAGATAAAGGTTGAGAGACTGAAGGAAGGCTAAAAGCCCCGCCCCGACAAAAGGCTGGGAGAAAGACCGACCACTGACCGGAGAAGAAGCTACAAGGAGGAGAAGGAAATCTCCGAGCTAATTCAGACGGGGGTAGGCAACCCGAAAGAGAAAACTAAGCGAGGATTAGAGCGACGCGCAAAGGGGGGCTTCGCCAAAAAATTCGCCGCTCTAAAACTCAGCACTTCTGATCCAAGGGAGTAGCTTTCGGGGTTCAGGATAGGATAGCCTGCAGGAGTCAATGGAACGAACCAACGTCACCGAAGGACGAACAACACACAAACAACCTCGACTGTGGTAGACTGGCTAGACGACCGAAAAATCCAGAAAACGGACGATCGGAGAGACGGCTAAAAAGCCTCAAAATAAGCGAAAGTCACACCTCAGGCTTTTGTCACCGCAGGAGAGGGCGGGACGATTCAGGCCTCAAATCGGAGGTAAATAGATCCGAGTAAAAACGAGGAGGACTGAGCGCAATACCCGGGAGCCACGGCGCCCAGAACCAGGGCAAAACCCCCGAAGAAGAGCAAGCAGTCAAAGCTAGATTAATGATAAAACTGCACGGGCCAGAGTCAATCCCGGCACGAAAAAGGTAGACAAAGTGGGGGAAGCACCGAGAAGTCTACCATAGGGGAAAAACCCAGAGGGTAGCTCTGCAGAAACACGAGTCGAGCCCCGGGAGGCGACTCTGAGCCGAGAGCCTGCTTACTGGTCGGGAAGCCCGAGCAGAAGCCTAACCAGTGGCGACTGCAACAGAGAGTGAGAACAGGTGACAAAGTCGTAGAAAGAATGACCTAGGCATGAGGGGAACTTCGGACCCGAACGACAAATCGATATCGAGGAAGAAAACAGGTACCGGGTAGCCGAACTCCGGCTCCGGGCAGACGGATGCCCCCAAGAAAATGCTCATGGGCAGCACAGTGGCTTCGACATGCTATCTCCTGAGGAGAAGAAATTGAAGAGAGCCACCAGAGAGGTGCCACCCGAACGGGCGAGAAGATACCGACTACCAGGATCACGGGGCCTCGAGGAAGGGGGTAGTAACCAACCGAAAAAAAAAAACCAACCCAATCTCGAGACGTCAGACATGGACGAAAAGAATCACAACGGGGGGGTTTACGCCCAGGGCATTACCACAAGGGACGCGAGAAGCCCCGAACCGACTTTAAGTCCAGGTCATAGACTTTGACCGACTAGAAGACAGAGGTAAAGATCCCCCGTCGGAAGTGGGCAGACCACCATGTCAGGGGCTTCTATTAAAGACAGGAGCCAGAGCAAACGAACGTGCCAGTGACGGCAACGGTCACAGCATCCGAACCACGCCAGACGGCAACGGTCACTAGGCCCGGCCGGGAGCGACGCGAGGCTCAGCTGATCTCAAGGATGGGAGCAGCGAAGCTGCCTCATAGCCCAAATCCAAGTTACCCCCAAGGGAGACACGGACTAGGCTTAAGGTAGCAGAGCCTAACAGCCACAGCCTAAGAGCCAAGGACGCAAGGCCTAGACGGCCTAGTGCCTAACTGGCAGATGGAGACCAGAGGCATCAAAGTCCCTGATGGTGCGACAGAACGGGTTGGGCCCGGATTAGCACCGCAAAGGAGCTAGGCTAACGGGGCGTGGCAGCACACTGTTCAGCCGCACAGCGGCAGCGACGGAAGCGCCGGCGACCCAGAGCTGGAAAGCCCATGGGAGGGTAGAGGGCAGGACCGAGGACTACCAAGCTCGAAGGGAGCCGAGCAGCAAAAGCACCCCCGCGGAGCCGGGGGGCAGTGTGCACCAAAGGCTAAGGTCTGGGCACCGTATGAAGCTGCAAGCTATAGCACGGAGATGCGGACCCACGCCCAGGGCGGGGCGGGCTAGGCCGCCACCGGCGGTAGGATCCACCCTACGCACACCATCCAGAAGATAGAGCAACGATGGGGATTAGACGCAGTAACCCCGGGACTACACAAGCTGGAGGGCTCACAAACCCCAAGGCAAGGCAGCAAGCCAGCCAGATAAGGGGTGAAGCCACCCAGGCTAGGCCGACCAGCCTCGCGGGGGCCCTGCCAAAGAGAAGACTTGAATAGACCCTGATGAAGAGAGAACGCCGAGACCTACTGCATCCCCGAAGGGTTATGCACAGAGCCAAAGCGGCGCGACATCCCCGCAAGGGAGACAGGTCGCGGCGCGAGAGTTGAAAGTCACCCAGCGAAGGCGGACAAGCAACAACCGAGCGACAGCCCCCGTAAGAGGGGACCAGTCACAATGGTTTAAGGCCGAAAATCAACGCCCACGACGGCGGATAAACGGCCACCATGCAGCGCACACCTGCGGGGAGGGGGACGCGGCATAGAGGTTGAATGGTAACCAATCAACCCAAGCCAGTCACCTCCGAGAGGTGAGACGCTAAAAAGGGAGGAGTACTCCGCGCAGAAGGCGGGAGAAACAGCCCCTAAAAGTCCCGGAGCAACGAGCTATACAGCCCGCGAGAGAGACTTATAAGAGACCTAAGCTAAGCACGGGCACGCAGCGCGGCCTGAGAGGGCCATGCTGCAGCCTGCACTGCGTCCCCCGTGGAGGCAAGACCCGGAGGCGGCTGCCCAACGGGGGCGAGAGAACGGAAACACCCACGGGCGGTGTGCCGTAACGGCAGAACCGAAGCGGGAACTAGGCCGCGATCCGTACCAGTAACCGCACACGGTACCCCGTATAAGCGGGGACCAGCCTGCCGAAGCGCCGCGGCCCCACAGCCCGTGATGGCATGGGGAAGCATGGCAGCCCGAGCCAGGACTAACCCCGGGTGGCTAGCAGGCGAGGCCATGCGGGTGTGCCGTTAACGTGAACCGTTAGCGGGAAACTATAGAGCTGGACGTACGCACAAGTAACCGCACACGGTACCCCGCGTAAGCAGGGACCAACCTGCGAAGCGCCGCTTGAGCGCCCCATCAAGCCCGTGAAGGCCTGGCAGAGCATGCAGCACGAGCAAGATTGACACCGGTGGCTAGAGCCTAGCCATGCGGGGAGACGTCAGAGTGAGCATAATCGACACCCGCGGCGCCCCGTTACGGGGCGCCGACGGGCGGAACCACTCAGGGCTGAAAGAATCAAGCCCGAGGCCGGTACCACGGCCCGAGGTGCAGGAGTCCGAGGACCCTATAAACCACGAGCGCAGTCGCTTCGGGTACTGCGAGCGGATCGGCCCGAGGAAAACCCGGCGTCACCATTGCCAACACACCGCCAACGGAGGACTGCAGCCCGCCCAATACCGCAGGGACGAAAGGGGCCGAGCAGCCAGAGCAGAGCATGCCAGCCTGCACCGATAAAGCAGCTAAATCAGGCGAGCCAGCGCGGGCAGCGTGCTAGCCAGGCTAGCCCCCGAGGGAACCGACCGACTAGCACACTATGAGGCAACCGAAGCTGCATTACCGGGATGTCGCAGCGCCAAAAATCCCAATGGGAGAAAAAGGCGAGCAGTGAACGCGCTAGCCTTGCACCGGAAAAGCCCCTAGGGCCAGACCAGGCGAGCCAGCGGCAGGTAGCGAGGTAGACGGGCCGAACTCCCGAGGGAGAAACGCCCTACTAACACGCCATGAAGTAGCCGAAGCTAAAACCATATTTGGGGGCTCCCAAAGCAGCGGGGCCGCTTTGGAAGAACCTCGGACCCGAGCCCGAACACCACCCCCCCTTTTCCTTAGCGAAACATAGACAGGGAAACTGTTTTCAATGGCAGAACCATTGATGAAAAAACAGAAAGGGCCACCGCAAAACGAGCACCAAACGGAGAGCGACAGCGGAGCGAGGGAGAGGAGACCCGTAATGACCGCCGGAGAAAGAACGAGGGTCGCGGGGCGGCCGGGGGTGTGAAGCGAGCCAGATGGGCGTGCGCGTGTCGGGAACGAAAACGAACGAAGGAAAAAACAAGGCGTGCCCGGTAAGACCCGGCCCCGCAACGCGGAGGCAAAGATACCGTCGCGGTAACAGAAGGTCACAACGGTAAGAATTTTTCAAAGTCAGTTTTCACATAGTTTAGAAAATACAACGAGAATAACAATTAAAATAATAGACCACATACCACCCAAAAAGAAACTGTTTATGAAGTATAACAAAACTACAAGTAAACAGAAACAGGCTCACAAGGAGCAAAGCATCCAAAGCACGCCACACGTGCGGCAAGGGCTGCCTTTGTTTACCTTTTTTTCCCGACTATACAAATCACAGACCGCACCGCGGAAAAAAAAAAAGGATACTAATAAAAGCTCTCTGCCGGGCGTGAAAATCTCCGTATAATCCGACCAGATAGGGGGGGGGGGGGGAAGCGCTTCTAATCCAATATAAATCAATAATATATCCCAGATAGTTTGGTTTTGATAGTCGTAGGAGTATTCCGTTTGAGACGACTATCAGTCCAGTATCAATATCTCAGATAAATTTGGATCCTACAGAGCTGCGATGCGTCCCGTCTTGTACGACAGCCCCAAAACGGAATTGAGGAAGAGTTATGGTCGACAGGGTGGACCTGGGGTCACTGGTCGAGTCCATTTTCTTTTTAGGGGTGCTTGCAACTCTAAAATGGTATTTTGGGGCATTTCACTCTCAGAAGGGAAAGGCATAATTTCATTCAACATTGGTGTAAAGGAAAATCAGTTCAGTGTAATGAGTTTGACTTAATCTTCGTACCCTAAAACACAATTACCCACTCTATCGAGGATCGCTCAGAACTGTGGAAAAGACAAATATCTCTGCAAAGAAAAGAAAAAATTTTAAGTATTTTACCCAATGAAAATCATCTGACTATGCACTTGTCAATCAATCCGGCCCTGGGGGGGGGGGTCCGGGAACTTAGCGGAGACCTTAGCCGGGAATGTACATTTGCTGTCGTGACTCCCCCCGCCTGTGTCCGTTCCGGCTAAAGTAGCACGAAATACCGGTAGCGGGCTTACATTTTTTGTACATCACCGCGTATGTCCCGGCCCCTATTCTGTATGCCGGGCTTCAGTGTGACAATCCCCATATATTCTCGTCCAATGGGGGCGGGGACAGCTTTAAATCTGTACACTCTGGCTCGGTCCCGGCAGGCGACAACAGGTCGAGCTATATAAAATCAACTACATTTTGGATCGCCGGAGTATACGGAGTGTCAGACGAGCCAAAATTTCACCACATCGGAAGTTTTGGAAACAAACCTCGTTTAGTCGGTTTGGTTAAAAAAATCCACATGATCCACGGCGATATTCTACAACCATAACAAGCAGAGTAATATCTAAAACCCTTGGCATCATATCTGCCAACAGAAACTTCAGCCAAACAACAAGATCATCATGGTGAATTGTCGTTGTTCGGCCCTTACATCTGTTATAGTGACTTTTTAAAATAAACACTTGAATATAACCATGCCGTACTCTGTCAGGGGGTATCAATATATGCGGACCATGCAGGCGCGGATCCAGGGGGGAAGGGGGCGAACGGGGGCGCGCGCCTCCGGTAATTCTGCAAAATTCTTGCAAAATCAGCCCATTTTGAGCTAATTTTGGACCAGGTCAGCCTGTCAGCCCCCCCGGGGTAATTTTGACATTTTCAAATCCGGTCCGCATTGGACCATGCCCAGGGGAGCACTCCAAGCATCTTTGTTGGAATGCACGATGGATTGCATATATGCCGCATATAACAGCGAAAAACGGGCATAAAACACACATATTTTGTAGTCTGCAATCACCATTTTTGGCTCATTGAAATTGTTATTGACTACTCCCCCGTTTGTTTTGGAGGACGGTTTGCCATCTTCTGACAAAATTCTGAAGAAACAACAATCACTTATAGGCATAACCATCAAGTCTTCATGATTATTCCTAAATTTGAGGTGAATTCCTCATGTCAGTTTCGTGAGAAACGAGATTTTTTGGCGTTCCAATAGTTACTTGGCACGCAATTGCGAGCTATATCCCTCATGCGTGAGAGTTCAGGCCCCCCCCATGGCGTGAGAGTTGACCACCCTGAATTATTTTTTTACGTCTGTGTATCCCGACCACCACTGTTTCAAGAGGGATGCCAGCTCGCGCGCATTTGAAATCAGTGACGTATTTATGAGTCAGAGCTGCTGACAGGGCCCACTAAAAAATATGCTTCAGGGCCCCCTCAGGACACCAGTCGCACTAAAGTGCAACATTGCCTGCTAGATAGCCGACTAAAGGGCCCCACCAAGCTGCTGGACAGGGCCCTTTTACTTTATCGTCTACGTTTGAAATGAGTTTGTTTTTACCCATGGTTACACGAAGGTTTGTTTTGAGTATTTTGTTATTTATTTTTTTGCGAAATTGTTATGTGTACTAGTGAGAGTTTCTCAATAAAATAAAATAATTAAACTTCCTTAGGCTTGAGTCTGTTGTGATTTTTTTTTAAAGGCGAAGATTATGATATAATCTGGAAAGGTTATATTTCTGGGCTGGAAAAAGGGAAAGTTTATTATTTTCATTAAAGTTTGTACTCTACTGGTACCAAATTATGACAAAAACAGTAGTTTGGGTAAATTTTTCAAATTAAAAGACCCGTTAGTAAATATTTTGTTTATTGCAAAACATTGTGTTTCGCTTGAACAAAAAGTTTAAACATGTAAGGATCTCATGCCCAAGCTAACCAAACCCACTATCAATATAAAGGTTTACAATTTTTACTTAATTTTCTTCACATTTTTCCAAAAATAACAACTAGAATTTTGCGGTTGTCGCGCTTTTGCGCTCGCTATATTCCAAGAATAGAAGCTGTGTGGGCCGCCCCATGACCTTTGACCTTGCACGTGACCTTTGATGTCATCAAGATATGAGGGATCGCTGGTGCACCTATGACAAAAAATTTGTTCCAAGACTCAAGTTTTTCAATTTCTATCAATTTTACATTTTAGCCATTTTTCAACTTGATCCTCACATGACCTTTGACCTCCATTTATTTTTTTGTACCTCGGCTTAGTCCCAGCTATCATCAATGATGTGTCCTCGGCAGGGCGGGCAAGATAAACGAACATTCCCCGGCCAAGTCCCGGACCTAAACAACCCGGCTTGCGGGGCAATTCTTTTTGTTACAGGCCCGGCTATGTCCGGCATATACCCGTATGTCCCGGGATTCCCAGGGCCGGGATGTGAACTTGACAAGTGCATCTGATGACCTAACACCCATATGAAGTTACCCTATGGGCATATGGTATTCTGAGCAACTGTGGTGAAAATAACCTGCCACTGTTGTGTTATCACGAACGAAGTTTTATTACAATAACCTCAAATGACCCCAAGGTGACCCTTTGACCTATTATCATGAACCCCTATATGACCCACACTTCAAAGATCACTTGTGGTAAACTATGAAAAAACAATCATTCACGTTATACCAAACCACCCAAATCTCATTTAAATAAGTCAATGCTACACTAAAAAATACCAATCCCTTCTAAAGAAATGGTTATGTACCTGATTCATTCCTCCTCCGCCTCCTTAGTGCATCCACCTCCTCCACCACCAAATCCACCTCTGGTATCCCATAGAAGTTCTTGATATGCTTTGTTACATTCGATTCCACCCCTACCACCATTAAGAAATGATCTACCTGTAGCTGTTAAGCCACTTGAGCCATTCCAACCACCTCCTGCACCTGGTAGTGAGATGGGAAATGAGAAACACAAACAAGGTCGGTGTTTAATTTGGAATCTACATGAATAAAAGTTTGTTTGATTGTTGCATATTTATGAAAGTAGCTGTTTAGTTTGAGTCTTGCTGGATAACTGAAACAAAGCAATTCTACAACAAAGCAATTTATAAATCACTGGTGAAACATGACTTTATACTCACACTTTTCAGAAATGTTGTCACCTTTTACTTTTTTAATCTTGTTACGAAATACAGATTAATGGCCTTTGGTAAATATTCAAATATGGGAAAAAATAGAATTTATCTGCAACAGGATTAATTTAAATACATACAATTTAAAATCAACTTTACCTGATACATCTCTTCCATCTCCATGGTTACCAAATTTTCCCGGGCCAGGATCACCGATGCGCCCATTGGCCAGCGACTGATTCTCGGAAGGCACACGACCAAAGGAGAGGCCTCCACCCCCTGCAGCTACTAACAGAGGTAATAGACCACCACTCATTGGATCCTCCTAAACAAACCAACCAAAAAACAAACATATTATAGTTGGAGTAATAATTTCTTGGCCAAGTTACTTGGTACGCCAGCTTCCCCGCCAAAACGGTGCACTACTGGGTTGCACATAGACGCAGTTCTCGCAACAAGCGATGCGCGCATATGCCATGGCCAAGAAATTATTATTCAAACTATAATAATACACTATAGTAATGTTGGAATTCAACATCATTATTTTAAAGAACTTCACAGTAATCCAG
Source organism: Ophioderma brevispina (assembly GCA_023653785.1). Lineage (NCBI taxonomy): Eukaryota > Metazoa > Echinodermata > Ophiuroidea > Amphilepidida > Ophiodermatidae > Ophioderma > Ophioderma brevispina. The sequence goes on along the minus strand of JAMKCH010031458.1, from coordinate 14,566 downwards.
AAGTTTAAATTAATTTCAATTGAACATTTGCATCACCCTGATGTATAAAGATTAAAATACAACTCTCTGAACATGGGACTGACAGTTTAACATTACCTCCAGGGGACAAAGTGTTTTCATTGTTTGCTTGCCCAATTCCAAATGAACCATAGCTTTAAATTTTTTTTTGAATTTCTATAACTTCAGATACCACACTTTTTTGGAATCACTTTTAATCCTTAATATTTAACCCCCAGTCACCCTTTGAAATCATATTAGACCAACTTAAGTATGTAGTTGACATTGTACAACAATACTACATTGTTTTATAATAAAATCGACCAGCTATTGAGGTCACTCAATTTTATTGCCGTTTTATTGCTTTCTCGTGTACAAGAAAATAACACGAGTTGGTGTGACCTCCCGACTGACTGGGTAATGGAGTGAAGTAAAAATGAATAAAAACCATCCCTGTCTCAACTCAACAGCAGGGCAATGCAATTTGAACTGTGAGTCAGAGATGGTTTTCATCTATTTTCACTGCATACATCCAAATTGTTTTTAAATAGGAGGAAGTGACTAAAGTATGAATTACTTTTAATACACTGGAATATTTTTCTGTAGTGGATGCACCCTTTAACTGTTTACCTTCGCAATAAACGATGCACCCCCTCCTCCACCACCTCCTCCATCATATCTGCCACCAGCATCATATTGTTCTCTTATTTCTTCATCAAGTTGTCCCCTGCACAGCTCATCCTTATGGAGTCCTCCCTACAAATACATATTTTAAAACCAGTTATTATTTTGTGACTTCTTTTTTTAACTTTTTTTTTGCAGAGGGAGAGAGTACTACCAGGTACAACCTTTTTAGAATGTTATGTAACATATAACAGAATATAGCCTAATATAGTATTGGGGTTTATTTCATTAAAAAAAAAGGCCATCAGCCCCCAAAAAAGTTTATTACATTTGTCTGAGAAAGTGGTTCATTTTGACACTAATAAGCAAAAAAAAAAGAGTCACTCAAAAACAGATGCAGTTGTCAAAGAAAGTGGTTCATTTTGACACCAATAAGCAAAAAAAAAATGATACCTGCCATCTGAGGTTCTTGCCTAGATTCTAAAATATGGCTATAAGCATAAATATATGGAGTTATACCATACACACAAACACATGCCCTCATAGGCTATATTTCTGAGGACCAAGTGCTGAAAACACACAGTCATATCAAGGACTCTTTTGTTTGACAACACACCACCTTCATGAGGACACACATTTTGGAAGGTAGTAATATGTGTGTGTGTGTTTGCATGTGTGTGTGTGTTTGCATGTGTGTGTGTGTGTGCATATGTATGCGTGTGATGTTGGAATGATTGTGCTTTACAAAAATATCTTTTAAGGCAAGAAAGATATTTATATAATATTGGATGGCTTGAGGTTAATAACAAAAATATCACCCGAGCCCAGATCAAATATCGGGCGAGTCGAAGATGAGCCCGATAATTTCTTGGCGAGGCCGATATTTCTGTTATCAACCGAAAAAGTAATCCAATATTATTATTATTATGCAAGAAGAACCTGACTTGACCAAAATAGTTTTAAAATGGCTTCAAAACTAATAAAACAACAGTATTTGCTTAACATGTGCCATGACCGAATACCCCATATTTTTGCGTATTGGTCACACAGTTGTATTGCACTACACGGAAGCTTCCGATGCATAATAATACAAGAGATTGTTTTAACATAGCAAACTTACTGAATCACAAGCTTTTTCTCCCTCCTGCCCAACCAATATATAAAGTATTTCTCCCTCAGTGAGGTTAAAGGTCGCCTCTACCACAGCCCCATAGGAGGGTCCTGGATTCTCCACACCTGTACCTCCACTAGCTCCTTTAGCTGTAATACTGCGAATAAAGGTGAACAGGCAGCAGATTTTAAAATCTAGCATGAATTTATTTAATTAAAGGGATAAGCAGTGATTTGCAAATCCAAAACAGAAAATATCATCAAAATTCAAATTTTTGTATTTTGTTACTGGCATGGATATGGGAACATAGCCTGCAAGTGGTGGGCTTGAAATCAGTGTATTGAAGACAAGGCAGTACTTTTTATCTGATTCTGTAATTTCTATACATGTGTATCAAAATTCCTACTTGAGATAAAAAAAAAGCCTTTCCCGGTGAATATCCCAGATTTTAAGCGTGAAATTGTGCACCATGACCCATACAGTTTGGCCTCAAACACAAACATTATTAATCTTTGTTTATTCTGTACTGCTGTAAACCACAATCAGCTGTTTAGTGTAGATTTTGAGACGCCATTGCTGTATGTTTATTTGTGGGCTCAGATGGTGTGACTTCAAATACCTAATTTTTTTCACTATTTAGTGGTTTGTTTCTACATTGAAACAGTTATATAAAATTGCACACACTTATCCCTGATTTGCAAGTTTAAAAAATGCATTTCCACATTTTTCAATTCTCTTGCACTATTGCTGCTAATCCCTTTAATACCCACTGCATTTCTAGCTTTTTAATTACACTTTTCTTGATGCATTGTAGATTTATTGATTTTGTGGCTTTCTCAACTCATTCAAGAGAGCAGTAATGATACTCTTAGCTAATTACCTGTAAGGGCCTGTGACAGGTACTACCCACACTTGAACACCAGCCATGTCACCTTCCAGAACTGTGACAACCAGGTCCTCGTATCTATAATTGGCATCACATTGTTGTTGGTTTGGACCACGTTCACCATAAGCACCACAAGTAGAGAAGTAAAATGCAGAGCCATTGCTGACTGGATATGTGGGTTCTGAAAATATATGAACAAATCAACTTTCTTTTTTAGTCCGAGGTTGCTCTGACTAGACACTCCATTATGAGGGGGGGTGTCCAAGAATGAAGCCTAGACTTGCGCCGGGGTCCATTTTGCATTTTAAAACTAACATTTACTCACCTTAAGTTGATTTACAAATACTAATCCAAATGTCACCGACTCTTTCCAAAGGATGTGCACTTTATGTCAGTGTACTTAACAAGGATGTTTGACATCCATAATTGGTGCAAAATGAACTAAAACGAAGGCATTAAATTATACTAAATTTGCCATTCTTCCACTTTCACCAAAAACATTTCCATATGCGGTAAACCACATTAGCTCACGTACTGTCATATGGACCAATTTAGTACACATTTTTGCTTCTACTATCCAAACAATTGCACCGCTTTAACTCAAAATATGTAATCGGATGTTTCTGGAGATATACTTCTACGTTAGGGAGGAAATTTCACATTAAAATCGGACCATGATTGGGGTCACTCACATTCTACATAGGTATACAGTGTGTTTCATTCCATGTCAAAAAGTTGTGACCAATTTTCCTCCTACCTGTAATAGAAGCTGTTGTCATAGAAGCTGATTTCATAGATGCTTTTGTCATAGATGCGGTTGTCACACTATCGGTAGTCTGCGCAGGCTCTGTGGATGGTTTAGTAGTGGTCGGAGTGCTTACTGGTATAGGAATATGAAAGCATTGTGGGCTCAAGGAGACATCATCAATGGCTGCATCACCACGGTAACTACGTTGTCGTCCTCCTTCAAACTGTAAGTAATACCTAGTACAAGATCGGTTCAGATTTCAGTTATGACTAACGTTGTAGGTATTTCATGTTAAAGATATTGGGCGGCTTATCTTTATGAAATCACTACATTTGACACAATATATGGGTGCCCCAAAATTTCTTGTTGCAGCTTTAATTTCCTGAAAATTGATCCAGCCCAGAGGCCAAACGCTTGTGCGCGATGCTTAACTTTCATGCGGGAATTGTCCAAACAAAGGGCTAAAGAAGGAAAATGTGGGTATGCTTTTATATGCTGAAATAACATCACCCATAAATGTAAAAAAAAATTTTTTTTTTTTTTTTTGTAGAAGGGCCCCCAATTTGCGGAACTCCAGAATTTCCGGCAGTCTTACACACCCCTGAATAATATACATGGTCCAAACGTTAAAATGGTCCACTTGTGGTCCTGACCATCCTTTCACCAACATCAGATGAAAAAGGTAGTATCATTTGGCCTTATCTAACCCATATGCTGAAAAGAGTTCATCCTGGGGTAAATTTTCAGAATTTCAATTTTTCATCGTATCAAAATTCCAAATCAAATCTCTCCCAGTCAAAACCCCCCCCAGAAACTGATCATCAAATCTCTTCCCAGAAACATTTCAGAATGTTCTTTATGGTGTAATATGATTATGAATCCCCTATAAACCATGTAAACCTGTTAGGTTTTGTGCTGTACTTATAAAATTAGGGGACATACATATAATTCAACCAGACATTTTTTGTCAATATATGATCAGACCAAGAATTTGACACCATTTTCGGACAGGGAACAGATTAACTATCTGCAATCAATTACATCCCCCTGCCCTTGACCATATCTTGGTAGATGTACCTACTAGCTAAATTTTGTAGACAGGGCTAATTTAGGCATCCAAAAAAAAAAAAATGGTGTTGTCCTCAAAAGCTGACACTGCGCGCGTATTTAAATTTGCGCACGAAAATTGAAAAAAGTTATTCGAACTTTTTTTTATTTTTTAAAAAACTTATTTCAAAAAAAAAAGTCATGAACCCCAAATTTTTGTTGACCAACTAGGCATTGTGAAAATGCACAACGATTTCACGAATCTGCCGAACATCTCGCCGGTTGACTGACTATTTTTAATGCGTTGACGTTAGTGCATAGACGATACTACTGGCACCAGCGTCGAAGTGAAAACACTCACCACAATTAAATGGCAATATACTTCCGTTAAAGTGTGCCGGCTCGATACGGGTTGGAAACTGGCACTAAAGTGGCTGTTTTGCGTTGCGTAAATCGTCAAAACCATGTGACCCCCGCATTAATTACATGTTAAAATTGTTGTAATTTTATCGATGTGCAAAGCCCATTGATATATGATTCTTTGCAAAATCTTGCCGCTTCGGTTCAAAATCGCGCATGTAACACAGGTAAGATTTACGTGTAGTTTCAATGCGGCACTTTATTTACTTTTGTGCGGGTCGTAGGTCAATTGCACACGTCGCGTATCATACATGTGCTTGGATAAGTAAACGATGGATCAGTTATTCTCAAAGTCGCGAAGTTGATCTGCACTATTAACAAATGGCTCTTCCACAAAACCTGATAAGAACAAACTCTTAAAGATCTTGCAATTGAATCTTGTTTGGGGGCAATCCATTGTGGATTCTGAGGCGGAAATTCGCTGATGTGACTTCTGCCGCGTGACTGCAGAATCGATATCTGCTTGGTGCTGGACTTTACAGCACGTCGGTGAAAAGTTTGACGATCAGTGTGTCGCATGACATTGATATTTTAATTGGCCGACACAAAGAGTTGAAAATTAAAAAAAAAAAAAAACCCGCATAACCGCATTTACTTTTCCAAGCCATTCAATCACTTATGTGAGACACTAAACCTATTTTTTTTTTTTTGGCCTTAGATCAAATTTTTAGATCCTTGAGACATGACAAACTATTGACATACATTTTAACACATTTAGAGCACTTTAAACAGTTATTTTAACAAATTACATCGAATTATTTTACGTTTGAAATATAAAAAGTCGAAGAATGTTAATTTAAATCAGTGCTTTTTGCAAAAGAAATCATTTGAAAAAAAAAAAAAAATTTCAATCACAATTAAATCAATTGATTTTAACATCAGTGTGAATGAGATCCCCAAGCTGTAAATAAGAACAAATAAATAAATGAATACCACAGGTTTTTCAGCGATTGTAAAAATGGTGGCACCTGCAGACAGAGTTTTTGTTGTCCATTTTGGCGGTTGGTACGCCAACTACATCATATACTGTTGACTGTAGGAGGTTTGGCCACTCTCCCAACAGCGAGTCTGTCATTCCAATTGGGCATTCCCAACATATGCCGGTCCCCATTTATACTCTGGGTGGAGAGAAGGCAAGCGAAGTAAAGTCCTTGCCCAGTGACAAACGACATTGCGAAAGCAGGGCTCGAACCCATCAACCTATTGGCTTATGAGCGAATGCTATCCAACTGCAAACACATTTAATAGCGATTAATTATGCTTGCTTTTTCAGGCAGCAGCATAATGATGCCACCATGGGAATAGACAATTATCTACAGCAAAAAACATTTCCAGAGTGATTTCACATAAAAATAACACTGACATCAGGAAAAGAATATACAAAGCAAAGTCGTATAATCTTCCTCTACTACCGAGGAATCTTACAATCAATCGGTCATTATGTGTCATTATCTTGCCAACTTACCTTTGTGTGACAGTAGGTAAAGACCTGGCTTTAGTTTGCCACTTGTCAAGATCTTCAGATGACTCGGAAAATAGAAGACGGGTTGTGTCGGTTACATTCTCAATAAGGTATAGCTTAAGAGGACCTATGTGGTCACCATACATGTGATAGGAAAATCTCACCTGTAACAAAGAGAGCAGCAAAACGGACTGATGGGTGAAAGGCTGATTTGAATCTTAAGGTGATTACATAGTGTCATGCCGCTTGCCGCTCAGCGGCAAGCTGCTTGGTGTATGCCGCTTGCAGGATTGAGCTATTATAGTCAAGCGGTGCTGTCGCTTGGAACTACGTCACGAGCGGCACCGCTCCAGAGTTGAATTCAAGTCAACTCAATGCGATTTGCCGCTTTGGGCAATGCGGCAGCCCGAGCGGCAGGGAGATTGATTTATTGGCTTGACGCTTTACCGCTTGGGTCACCACTAGGGATTCTGACATTTTTGCGTAGTGACGTAAATTTCATCATCAGAGCGGCAAACTGGTAAGCGGCATGACCACTATGCAACAACCTTTACTTCATCTTGAGAACAAACAGAATGATTGGATGAAATGCTGATTGAAATCTTACTTCAGTTTGTAAGCAAAACAGAACAATTGAGTGAAATGCTGAGTGAAATCTTACTTCAACTTATCTTTTTCTTTACCAAGTAGGCTCAGGAAAAAATGTCATACAAACAAACAAACAAACACACACACACACATGCACCCTAACACACACACACACACTTTTTATGGTTTGTGGGGACTCTACACAGCTTAAGCTAAGGTTTTTCTTTTCAGTGTTAAAATGAACCAGTTTCTTAGACAACTTTATTTATACTCGATTCGCGTTGATATGTTCATCCCACTGGAGTTTTGGACCTATTCCAATAAGGTGGAGAGGGGCTCTACCGGGAAAATGAAAGAATTCAAATGCACGTGCCACACCGGATTATCTTGGAGGACACTCCGGTTATTTAACTCACTCACCTGCCACTAAATGCAATTTCATTCATGTATGGAAACGCACTATAGTGTATTTCAGGCCTAACATTGCTCACAATAACATGATTAACAACAGAAGTCCCTGCGCCCCATTGAATTTTTCACCTCCGCAAGAATGGTACGGGGTCACATATCAGATGAATCGAGTATAACTGTCTTTGGTGATAACAAAATAAACCCAATACTCTCATTTGTGTCTTTATTCCATTATGGCTCTAAGACCTAATACCTATTAATAGCTTTGGTTCTTATATTTTTTTTAAAAAAGTTTTCCCACAAGGTATTGGTATCTGGTACACATACATACACGCACACAACGCAACACAACTATGCCCAACTCCAATCACACCCACTCAAACCCCACACCCCGCGGATAACACAGAACACACCCGACGCGACACAGACCCACAAACACACCCCCAATTCTGCTGCCCATTTCTTTTTGATTAAAATCAGATTCCCTTATATACGTATTAGACTTTTAATTGGAGACATGCCATGTGGGTAGGTTTAAAATTATTTTAAAATCTACTTGCATTTATTTCCCATACATACCTTGCAGGTCTCATAATACTGTGATGTTTTATTATATGTTTCTGGTGGTGGTGGATCAAACCATCTGCTACGCAAGAAAGCTTGGTGGTAATTTGGCAGATTGGAAGTCTCGATGTACATATAATATCCTAATGAAGAAAGTACAAGAAGTAATTATGAGATTTTCAACAACTCGCCGTATCTCCTTGTACAGGAGCGTACCGTTGTTGATTCGTTATCAACCCACAGTTGATATGCAAATTAGCGCGTCACGCCCGGTGCAGTGTTCACGGAAGTGCGTTTACGCGGTACGCTTAAGTCGACGCGCTGTTCGTCACGTTTAGAACTATGACTATGAGTACGCACAAGCGTAACACCAGGTGCAAACTGCAACAAGCCAAAACTCTCGTTTTGCTTTAGATATGTCTAAAATATTTAGCCTAGGAAAGCTTTTGTCGAACTGGGAACATTTTAGTGTTATAAGTGAGAATAATTATGTTCCTCTATACACGATATTAATAAGTTTTCATAAAGATTTTCGTTGTTGAAAGGGATTCAAACATGTTACAGAGTGGTTCATCAAAAATCAACAACTCCGCATCCGATGCGTCCGCGTATTTTTATCCCCCTCGGGCGGCTAAAGCCGCCCTCGCGGGATAAAAATACGCGGACGCATGGATGCATCGTTGTTGATTTGTGATGAACCACTCTGTAACATGTTTGAATCCCTAAATATACAGCTGTTTGACCCCATACAAATAGTATCTTTTATTTTAGAGCAAGTTTAAGCAGCGGCAACACAATTTTGGCAAAATTATATCAAGTAGGGTAGCGAGGTGCAATTACCCTGTCAGAAACAAATCCATTGCAGGAATCTTGCCATATAGGTCTAACAAGGTTGTGATTTTGTATATTTATCGCCTCTATATGCCCATTCTCCATTAAAAACATACCCAAAACCCCTTTCCATTCATGTTTCTCGATACATAAGTGCAGATAGGTTTATATATACCTTTATCAATACAGTCCCAAGTGTATGTCCCAGAGGCCTGTATTTGAGTTGGAGTGGCTCCACTATGCCTTGTCATTTGAAATTATCTTCACCAACCACTCAAACCATTCACACCAGCCATCTTCAAATGAACATGCTGCTTCCGCCCATCTTATGACACCTGCAAATGAATAGAGACATATAGAAATAATAGCACACATTTTTTGACAAAAGCGCCCCCATTTTCAAACTTTGAGATTTGCACAGTTGTTGTAGGTAATTGTCTCTAACTATCCTGCTAACGAGTAATGCTACAAAAACGTGTATTTTGTTCCATAAAAATAGAAAGCAATTTTAATTCGAATTAGGATCCCCGATTGTGCTTAACGGCAAGGCTGCAACCGCAAAATATCTGTTCCGTCCATTGTAAAATCGTGCCGCCTCATGAAAAATGCCTCACTTGACTTTCCTTAACCTGTGAACAACTAATAAGATTAGTGTACACACATACGGGTGCTATTTTCCTGCCATTTAATGTTGAAAGGGTGTTTCCAACAGCCACAGAATTATATCGGGATCCAATATTAATTATCCATCCCTAATTATCCCAAGCTTTGGCTGGATTTTCTTATTCTAAATGGGAATTAAGTACACAAGCACAGCTGCTGCAGCAGGCTGTTAGGGGCAGCGGCAACCAACTGTTTCAATTGGACCCTATATGACGTAGGTCAGTGGCACCTTTCCCCAAGCTGCTGGCTGGATTTTCCTATTCAATGGGAAATAAAGTACTCAGGCTACAGCTGGCTGCAGCAGGCTGGTTAGGGGAAGCTGCAACCAACTGTTTCAATATGGACCCTATATGAAGTAGGTGCAGTGTGCAACTTTCCCCAAGCCGCTGGCTGGGATTTCCTTATTCCAATGGGAAATAAAGTACTCAGGCTACAGCTGGCTGCAGCAGGCTGGTTAGGGGAAGCTGCAACCAACTGTTCCAACATGGGGTCCTTAGTATAACAGCTGGCATAATTATAATGCAAGGACCCCACCACATGGCCCCGAGCAGAGCCGCCAAGAGAAATTGCGGGCCCGGGGGGAACATTGGAGTTACGGGCCCCTTTTACCAACTTCGTTTTCCAGATTCCTATGGGGGGGATTTTGAAGTTGCAGTGGTTGCGAAGCGGTCATGACGGGCGGGTGTGTGTGGGAGCTGTAGGCCTATAATGTAGTTGAACGATGCAACTTATGGGTGTTTTTGTTTGAATTATTAATATTTTGTTTACGGAGACTGAGCAGGAGGGGGTGTCCCCCTCCCGCGTGAAGCGCGGAAGCCTTGCAATGTTCACTTTCTAAAACACATTTTCTCATGAAAATTTAATAGAAACAAATAGAAATTTGTAAAGTATTTCACTCTTTAATGACAGAGGTATGATAAACGGTTTTTAAAAAGTAAAATATAGCTGATGGTTTTAGTTTTGTTTCAAATAATATAACAAGTGTTCATGGAGAGTTCATATATGAAGCGGCCCGGGTGGGTGCAGGCACGAAGCGCGAAACCATTGCAATGTTCACTTTCCAAAACACATTTTCTCATATTATATTTGATACAAACAATTTGAAATTAGTATGTAGTTCACTTTATAATTCATGACCAACCATTTTATAAAACAAAATCTTAATGGTTTTTGTGTAATTTCTCAAACCAAGAGAGGCCCTGCGCTAAATTTATTAACCGCGCGTAGCGCTAAATTTATTAACCGCACGTAGCGTGAAAAAAATGGGAAATTTCGTGGGTTACAGAGTATTTTCTCAACGCAAGTAGGTATCATTGTCGCAGGAGGGGGAAACGGGCCCCCTGTATATATCCGCCAATGTTATCTCTTTCTCTTGCACTCTCTCCCTCTCTCTCTCTCTCTCTCCATCCCCATCTCTCACTTTCTTTCCCTCTCTGACTTTTGTCACAACCGCAATTGCTACACGTTTATTTTTTACAGGCCCCAAGGACCCCTGGGCCCCTAGGACCCCAGGCCCGGGGTCAATTACCCCCTTTGACCCCCCTCTCAGCGGTACTGGCCCCGAGGATGTTGTCACAGCCTATAGCGTGTGTGCCAATGGGCAGTTCCAGATGTATTTAACAAAATAAAAGCAAAAGCAAACATTTTTTAAAATTCTGACCTACTGAGAGAATTTTCACTGGAGTAGGCCATGCACCTTTGTTTCTAGGCACATTACCTACTTTTTAAAGTCATGGTTTCATTTTCATTAGTTAGTACTTTCAATTTTGATTTCCAATAAACAACTTTGAGGATGAACTTTGTTATTGCTTTCATTAGTTTGTTCAAATTAAGGTTCTTCCTACTTAACAACCATCTAACCTTTCCTCCCTCCTTTCCGTGCCCTGTCCTCGAATTCTTCATGTTCTGTCCTGTCCTGCCCTGTCCTATCCTGCCCTGTCCTGTCCTGCCCTCTCCCTTTTTCATGATAATAAAATGGGTGGTCCCAAGTACTTGCCTGCCTGGATTGTCAATTTACTCCTTTCAAGACAGAATGATGCAGTTACTATCATACAGTGTTGCCAACCAACTTTTCCCCAAGCCTGAGGAACTATTGTAACCATATAAAAAGATGTGTAAGTTGCAGACAAGGGATAAAACTGAATCCTGGCAATCAGGCTACTTAATAAACCTTAACAGCTAATTGAGGAAAGAGTAAAACAGTAGCATACTGACATGTTTTGACTTGCATTACTAGATAACTTGATAATAAACTTACTGCACATTGTGGCATCCTCGTCGTTACCAAGGAGACAATCCTCCCTGAGATCACACACAAGGTCAGAACTGATGCAGGCTTGATTGATACATTGTAACTGTGTCAGTCCACATTCAGGAGTAGGTAATTCTGACAGATAAAAACAAACAAACAATGGTAGGAATTAGTATTAGGAGATTGTCACTAATAGAATTTGACACTAACATAAATCCAAACTCAAGCTTTTACATAAGGGCTTCAGACAGTCAATTACATGTTTGCAGTCGGGGCTTAATTGCTGCAAGTAAATATTGATGCTCTGCATATGAACTGGTAATTGGAGCCAGCAGCATTGATTACAAAATACTTTACAACTTCAAAGAACTAGATGCAACTATTCTGAAACAAAAACGCTAAAAAGATGCTTTATTTGGATTTTAGATTCAACTTGCTCTAAATTCACCTGAACAACTATCACTTGCTGAATTAACCCACAAGACATGTTAAGTTTCACTGCCTTTCCTCAATGTTTCTTTAATGCCTTTAGAAAAGTAGTATGTATGAAGATTGAAAAGGGGGGTCTAAACCAAATAAATAAAATTCCGTAGCTTAATATAGGGATTCCGATTACACCAGCGATGGGGGGGGGGGGGGGGGTGGGTGGGGGGGGGGTGGGGGGGGGGGGGGTTCATAATAAATGTTAAATATGCCTGATAATGCATGTTTTTCAGGAGGATAGCCCTGCACACCCATGCATACACCCATGGGAATATGCATTATGGGCCCAGTACATTTTAAACAGTTATTTGGGATAATTTCATTTTTTCACCAAAAGTAAACCACTCCATAAAACAGATTAACAAAAGAAAAAGAGTTAAGTCTACCAACCAAATTTAGCTAAAAATCTCTACCAGTTTGCAATGTTAGCATTCAGCTTGGTGTAACATCCTATGATACTCCTACAACTCCTAAGCACGCTACACCTAATGTTGTTTAGTAAGAGCAAGTGCCACTATGGTTGTAATGGAAAATTTGCATGCCACAGTAGCCTGGATAAAACGTCTCAACTTCCACAAAAAATGGCTAAACCTTTGAAATTATAACAACCTCACAAATGTCAAAAGAAACATGTTAGACAAATGACTTCAAATGAGTACAAAATACCAAGTTTTGAGGCAACGCTTGAGTTGTGAAGATCATTAGCAAAAATGGGCGGACAATATCTTAAAAGTGCCGCCGAACTAGCTGCCGTGTACAAGGGTTAAGAGGATTGATAGATTAAAAATTGAATTGGATCAAATGGCAAAGTTTTGTAAATGCAGAATGGATCTGGCACCCACCATGTGAAGAACACAAATCTTGGTATCCCCATGTATGGAACACAATCTGCCCATTGCAAGGGTCTATCATAACAGTGTGACTACAATCATTGCGTTCCTGTTTTGAAGGCAGTGAAATAGGTTAGCGCTAAGCATGGATAGTCCTTACAGGTGGAAGCTAGGGTAGTAGACAGGTGACTGTAATGTTCAGCTCAAATACACCATATCTACTATTGTTTCAACTAAATAGGCGACTGATTCTAAATTGAAAAGGAGGGGGTTGGGTTGGGGCAGTGGGTCTTCCGGTGCTTCGCACCATTGGGGTCCCAGGTTTCCAGACCATTACTCGGCTCGCAGGTTTTCTTAGGATACTCGGTTTCCTCATGTTTCTAAAATGGGTTTCCCTAAGTGTATGATGGTAAATAGGAATAATGATGTCATGTGAATTAAAACAAAGTATCTTCATGGACATTAGTTGACATAGAGTGTGGTGTTTCATTAACTATTCTTTTTTCTTTCGTGGTACATACACTGTGGTTCTCAAATATGATCCAGCAGAGAATGGGTACAACGTTCTGGTGCTTCACTGAATTCGCAAAGCTTGTTGTGCATTGTTGCTTTTTTTTTTTTTTTTACTCCAGCAGTGGGCAGACCAAGAGTGGTTCCATTGTCTGTGGTCTGTTCCACCCAGGTAGTATCCTGATCTGCTTCCAGATAGCCCCACTTCTGCAAGGGAAACCTTAGATCGGCCCGTTCTGGTTGTCAATCTATTGAGGCAGCGCCATTCAGCCCATGAGGAGCAGCTCCAGGTGGGAGATGCTCACCAGTTCAATACGATAGATGTTACTTGGTTGATGGCAAGTCTTTCTTTACAAAAGGCGACTTCTCTTTACCTCTTAGAGACTGTTTCAAGAGGTTGGACTTGTGATACATCCAAAGTATTAAATACTAATACCTCATCAAAAAATTGAAAAGGTTGACTCGGATGTGATGGGACACAACCTCAGAAGCATGATGGGTGTCAAAAAATGTTAATGATGTTCGCCTGGGGCTTACCACACTCTAATTACTACCCGCTTTGAGAACCAATTCTTATTTATTGAAATCTTCACTCTGCGGTTCAAGTTTTACATTTGTCATAAATTTGTAAATATGCCTTGTTGAAGGCATTCTAAGAAAATATGTCAGATTGTCTTACAAGATGTCAACATTTTCTTTCAATTTTTAAGTATTTCAGTTTTCAACTATACAGTGCTCCAAATGCTTGCGCCATTTATCTCTCACAACAATTAAATATTTTCATCTCACACATCCGTGGACTTCATCAGAATGATCTATTGATCAATATTCACAGGAATGCTGAAATGGTGTTAGACGTTCCCAGCTCATTGTTTTAGGCTTAAAAAGTGGATTTAGATGCCACTAAGCAGTTAGATAACCTCCTCTCAGTTGTATGTTGGGTTCCCTCTTCAATATTTCCATGAAGCACTCAATTTTATCATGTCTTTTCCTTGTATTTGGGTCTTTCCAGTTAAGCGACATGGGCACATTTGCAAGGAGGGCATGTTCATTTTAGTCAAAACTGAATTTTTTTCATGAGTGTATTGCTTTTACATGTGTTAAACCCTCAACTGAAGCGAATATGCCGCAAACATTGTG
>JAMKCH010031457.1:0-41770 GCA_023653785.1 Ophioderma brevispina | reverse complement strand
TTTACAAGTGTAAATGAAAAGATTTCTTGTAATAGCAAAAGATTTAGATTCATGAGTGAGCGAGGGGACGGAGGGCAACAAAGGAGAAGAGATAATACACCTTTTAAAGTGCATTTCACGATCCACAGCCTCGCCCGGCCGAAGGTGGTTTTTGTACCACTAGTCTCACTGCTTTCACAATTCAGGCAACTTGTGTTAGGGACGGGTCATTATTTACAAGGGTGGGGGAGGATTTGAGGGAATACGATAAAAAGCGAGGACGGGGCATCAATGCAGGGGAATTAACTTCGAAATGCGAGAAATCTTCTATAAAAGCAGGGGAGGCCTGGGAGGGGTGTTTTTTGCCGAAAATAAAAGGTTGAAATATTCCCTTCCTCCGACGTAAATAAACCACTCCTTTGCTATAAGCTTTTAAATGATGGAGCACCAGTTACCTGATTTCCTTAAGGTCGGTGAATACCAATGGTGTTCGATTTCTTCTAAAAAACGCATAAATTAAATAGAATGGGGTTAGCAGTGAAGTTATGGGCAATGAAACACAGAGTAGACGCTCTAGGTCGATTTATTTGTCAACAAGGATAGGATTTTGCGAAAAAAAAAAATAGCTCCATCTAAATCGGAGGTGATAACATTGAAATCTTTTTAACTCATGGCACTATACAAGGGGTCAAGTCTACATAAAAAGGAATCTGCAGTGCTTGGTCTATGCATACCAGGTGCTTAAGGAATATTAACAGCGCTATTATTGATGAGTCAGTAGTATGATGTACATCCACTAGTCACTATTTAGGGAAGGAAATTGGAGAGATTTTACTCATTTTGAACGAATGTCCAACTTTTGACTTGACATATAATAATTTATGTTTATGAGTCTATGCAGAAATCAGTCGCCGATATGCGTAGCCAAACCCTATCCACACATCTTTCCTTGAGCGATGCTCCTAATTGGGTAACATTGTAACAAAATTTGAGAGTATTACCTAGAATGAATATAGAGGGTCCATACGAACTCCAAAAGTGTCAAAACTTGTTCAGAGGGTGACCTGGATCCATGCTCCTGCTCTACATAGCCAGATGCAACTAAAAAAAAGGCAGGCCAGAAGCAGTTCAATTTTTTGTTATAAAATCATAGGGGATCATTGTGGATCATGATTATATCAAGGAATTGGCTATAGTTGGCGAGCTGTTGGGGGTAGGGTAGGGTGGCAGTGCCAGTCAGAGAGTTGCTTCAGCCGATTGCTTGTATGCATATCCTCAGCTAATACTAGAAAACAAACCACATATATGTAATTGTTCATATCATCTGGTGAAACAATTCAAACCGAAACATTTTTTGCAAGTGGTAAACTGAAAGATTTCTGTAATGGCAAAATATTTACGATCATGATGTGAGCGAGGACGGAGGGCAACAAAGGAGAAGAAGTAATACACCTTTTAAAGTGGCATTTCACGATCCACAGCCTCGCCCGGAGGTGGTTTTTTGTACCACTAGTCTCACTTGCTTTCACAATTACCGGCAACTTGTGTTAGGGACGGGTCATTATTTACACGGGAGGATTGGAGGATTTGAGAGGAATACGATAAAAGCGAGAGGGGACATCAATGGCAGGGGAATTAACTTTTAAATGGAGAAATCTCATAAAATCAGGGGAGGCCTGGGAGGGGTGTTTTTTGCCGAAAATAAAAGGTTGAAATCATCCATTCCTCCGACGTAAATAAAGCCCACTCCCTTTGCTATAAGCTTTTAAATGATGGAGGTCATATCCTTATACCAGCGACATAGGCCTGGAGAGGACTTGCCATTGGTCTAATCCCAATGGCTAATGGCATTCTTGTTAACTCCACTTGGTCTACTACATTTCGTTAATAACCATTTAGGCTAATAACAAATTAGTTAATAGCCATGTAGTCTAATATTCATCCGGTCTAATCAATCATATCGTCTAATATTGCAAGTATTCGTCTTTAGGTAATAAACGAATGGTCTGATGGCCAATTGGTCAAAATAAGACCCCATTCTGGTCTAAAATTAAATTTGGTTGCCAACACCAATCTGGTCTAATATCAATTTGGTTTAATACCCATTTGGATAAATATAATCTGGTTCTAATCCATATGCGTTCTAAGGTTCATTAGTGGGGGCTGTTAGTGAAACAGAGATCTATGCGAGATGTGCACATCCGGAAAAACTTGTGAATTTGGTACACAAGTACTTTATAAATTGATAATCAACAAAATTGATGGAAAGCACTGGCACACCCCTTTCATTGCCTTTGGTCCCAGCTTGGATTTCAAGGTTACACAGGGGGATAAAAACTGCTCAAAATGTTCCCGATTGTGTTTAAAAGCACACCATTATGTCTGTCTGGATGACAAGGATTTAAAAAAGGTTATAGTTATAACCTGTGACTTATAGTTAGGAATTCATGCCGGTGGTTAAAAACTGTAAAAAGGTAAAAAAGTCAATTTTGGTTTGTACAGGGGTCAAAAATACAAAGTTGCTCCAATTTTGTTAAAGTGGTTTTGGTTTAAAGTGTTGGTTTAGCAATCGATGAAAATATAGGAATAGTTTTGGGGACTATCGTACGTGTCGGGTTATAACCAAAATGGAGAATACGAATAAAAGTACCAGATATGGCAGTATTGGCTTCTATTGACTGTGTTTATGACGACTCGTAGGCGTCAAAGGTCAGAAATACATTTCAAAACACAAATAACGAGCCTTGTGCACAACAAGGATCGACTTTTATATAATATATAACATATTAATGATTTGACAATTGGTTCAAGAATTGGCATGTCCAAAACAAATTACATTATATATGACACACAAATGCGATTAAGATACGTAGGGGTTACTAGTGTCCGGTTGAAAGCGTTGCAGTTCACCGATTGTACTCACAGCGAAGACTTCAAAAAATGGACAGCATGCAAAGTAACGCTTATTAATCCTCAGGTAATATATCCATGGGAATCCTTCTCAGTCCCTTGAGGTTGAAGTTAACTTTGTCCCGCAGTTCAAGACGACAAGGTTAAATAAGTCCCTCGCGAACACGAATATTCCACCGTATATCAGTCCAAGATAAATCACCCGATTTTCTATTCTGCCCAATTGGAATCCTATTTTGATTCTAGCACTTTCGGTTAAAGACGACAGTAGTAGAATAATAAGCACTTGCTACATGGAATTGAAATAATATTAAATCCTGGCACTGTGTGGAGCATACATCTACCCATATTTAGATAAAATAGCTATAACCATACTGTATAGCGATATTACAACTGCTGACGAATCTTCTGGCCAAGTTCTCCTTCAATATACAGCAATATTTCATAAAGTTACAAGCTTAAAAATAGACATTACAACAGCATAATGTCAATAACACTAACCTTGCACTGGCTGACCAATTGAAATTCACATAAACTAATCACCTGAACCACATCACTTCCATATATAACTTTGTCGGGAAATTCCTCCAGGGAAATTGCAATGTTTGATCTCAAAGCATTATTAAACAAACAAAATTGACTCAGTTTCTAAGTTTACATCTTGGGAAATTCCCAATCCCTGTCTAGTTGTCAACAAAAGGTGCATCTTCAACACAGCACTAGGGAAATCCACTTTCTCTCTTTTAGTAAAACAAAGTACTTTCCAGTGAGAATTCGTTTCTCAACTTAAAATTGAGAAAAAATAATATTTTAATCAAAAAATTGGAGCTGTTGCCGGTAGGGTACTATAACAATGTGACCATTTTGTTGGATAATGGTGAAAACTAAGCATAACAGATTAAGGCAAAACTATCCGTATTTCAATCCTTTAAACTAGGGAAGACAATTTGACAATATTAACTGAATCAAAGCAACTTTTACTTTTGACCCATGTACGCCACCAAAATTGATTTTTTCCATTTTTACCCCCATAACTCCGGAACTATAAGCCATAGGTAGTATCAACTATACCTTTAGGGAAATCCTTGTGACCAGACAAACGCATGGTGTGTTTTTAACAAATTAGAACATTTAAATTTTTGACCAAGGTATAACCTTGAAACCCAAGCGGGGGCCATTAAGGTGGGGTTGGCAAGTGCTTAAATCAATTTTATGGATTATCAATGGCTAAAAGTACTGTGTGCACAAATCACAATTTTATCCGGAGCGCACACTCTTACACTACGTCCCCTGCTAAATCTAGCCTATATTCATTGGTCTAATAACCAGTTGGTTTAAATGCCCATTTGGTCTAAGGATTGAAATCAATATTTAAGATCAATTAGTTTGGGTTTAACATCCAAATGGATATTAGGCCCAAATGGGTAGACCAAGTAGATATTACACCAGGTAAAAACATTTCGACCATGTGGATATTAGACCAAATGGATATTAGGACCAGGACGGATATTAGACCAGATGGATATTAGACCGAATGGGAATTAGACCAAATAGTGTTGGTGGTCATAAGACCAATGTCCCAGTACACAAAATGGGGCTTAGACTAGATGCGGCATTGGACCAAAATTTAGACCAAATGGTATTAGGAATTATGTGTTGTGGATAAATGGGATGTTAGACGTAATGGTTATTAAACAAAAGTGAGATGACCATATGGGTTGGACGAAATTGAAGTTAGACCAAATGGGGATCGGACCAAATGGGATTGACCAAAATAATGCAATAAACCACATGAAGTCTTAGATTATAAGGTTTCTATGGGGGTGGTCCCACCCTAGGCCCGCATCTTAAAAATGCATTTTCTATTTTTGCATAAATTATGCAAAATTGGAATTAGACAAAATATTTTGCTCTCATCAGGTCAAAATCCTAATGCCAGTAACAAAAATGGTAGATGGTAGGCGCCGGGATTATGGCCCTACTACCATTACCATATTTCGTCACTATTTAGTCCATACATAATTTCAGGTAATCAATACGAACATCGATACACGACAGACATTGGGATTGCATAGTTCCTTTGGTGAGACAAAAAGGTTCGTGATTTTAATATCATCTGAATGTAGCCTAATATATAATATTGCATGTATGCATCGCACACATATCTTGCCTATATAAGGACAGGAATAACAAAACAGTGGCCTTTGGAAGTACTGTGATATCAACAATTTGACATTTGCTCATTAACTTTGAACGTCTTCAGAATCAGCATGAATTGAAAGAAAAAAAATATCCAAGCAGCAGATCCATGCATATGAAAATGAGGGTGAAAAGTTTAGCACAAAATATTTTGAAGGTTTAGCCAGTTTATTAGGCAACATGACCTGGCTTGATTCCAAATCTCGATGCAACTTTGCTTTGAGATTTTTTAATCTCTCGGCAGTACTAATTAGATAAATATCTTTCGCAGTCTGTGACACAGCTACACACTTTCAAGGGCCGCCCGTAGAAGATGGTCTTTTCACTGTAGGGAATTAGGATACCTATACTTGCTTCAGACATGCAAAAATCTGATTTTTGAACCTTGTTTTCCATTTTTCTGATTATCTAATCACTGATAGTGCCGATTCAGTAATGTATATTTCCCGGACAAACTATTTGAAACCAATTTTGAAACAAATCAGGTTCATATAAATAGTTACACCAGCCCATGTGACCTTGAACATTTTTTGCCTGTGTGTTGAAGAAACCAAAGATTGTAGATGTTGCAAACCATAATTTTTTAATCCGTAGGATCATTATGAAACAGGTATATAAAACCTTTTACCATGTTGAAACAGTTAACAAATTCTACCCCTGTTATTTCCCCATATATCAAATCAGAATGACAAAGTTTGCATCATCGAGATTTGGAATCAGCAGGTTCAAGGTTGCTTTGAAGCCATCAAAACATTTTGTGGTACTTTATGCAGGTTATATGGGCCTATTGCAAAACTAAAAATAAAAACATCGGTTCTTGACATCTTGGTCTGTCGTCGCAGTTTGTGAATGATTGGCCTAACATGACCGTTGACAATTGATGTGACCTTTGACCTTGATTATGGTGACCTTTGACCTCATAAACAAATGAGGGTTTGATGTAACCCACTATAAACCAAGTTTGGTTCCCCAATTGAACGTCAACTTTTCAAATGAGTTCAACTTTTAAATTTTCAGCCTATTTTACAAACTTGACCTCACATGACTGTGCCCTCAGTATGTGACCTTTGACCTCCTCAACAAATGAGGGGTCACATGTTGCACCTCTATGACCCAAGTTTGGATAAGTGACAGGGAGGAGATTTTTTTGAGATACACATTCTCTTCAATTGCACTTGATCGGATGTAGACCACCTAACGAGAACATTTCGAAGGTGTATTGGACAAACAAAAGCAATGTGAAAGAAAACCGCAAACATTGTTTTGAACTTGCCCGAATATCGTAATTGTTTTCTCCCCAGAACACCGTTGCTTGAGTTTTGTCGTGACACGACAGAAAAGTACTAAAATATCATCTTATTACAAAAGACGGCGTTTCGGCTTATTCACTTCAGGGGTGGTCTAATACATTGGAAAGCATTACAAATATGCAAAAAACCTGGGGGGTCGAAAAAAAATTGGGGGGGGCGCTTCTTCTGGAATCTCCTCATGTCTTTTAAATCCCTCAAAGTATGTGGATATTAAAGGCAATGTTAACCAGTTTTCACAACAGACAACAACGGACAACAGACATCAACACAGACAACAGACATCAACAACAACAGACAAACAACAACGTGGACAAAGTGATTCCCTTGTGTCTGCCGCCTTAAGCAGGATGACACAAAAAGTTGCTAAGAATATGAAATGTAACGTCGCCAAAACAAAACTAAATAGGCCACTCTATCATTTCGTAAAGAAAATATACATGACTCAAATAAAGCAACAACCATATCACATGCGTTATTTCACTTATTTTGTCAATCAAGCGTAGAATTTTTATTGCAAACACAAACTGTACATTAAAATTCATTTAATTATTCTTGTTACCAATATCTTGTCATTTGTAAAATCACCCTCATGATGATGACAAATGCCTTTCTGATGAATAAATAGGACCGGACAATCATTGGGTATGTGCATTATCATTAACAACATTATTTGTCTAACAAAAAGGATCATTCATTTACACAAATTATATAAATGGACTTAATATTCTGTATTGTAAGAGTAAAAGCACATAGCATCCTCCTCACCACACTGTTTTAATGCGAAGATTTCAATGTTATCAGTTTTTAAAGAGATGGTAAAAACAACACCCCTCATTTTTTGTGTAGTTTTTGCATTAATAGCTTGTAATAAATGGGAATGAGTATCAAAGTAAACAGTATCACAAACACCTTGTTGGTTCCGGTTGACTGGTCTTGCCTTTGTTGGAACTTAATATGAATGAGCAACAGTCTGTGATATCATGTAATAATGGAATTGTTTGATTAAAGGCACATCAGTGAGGGTGATGATAATCAGAAAATCAAAAAAAATCATCAAAAATCCACATTTTTGCATTGTCTGTAACAAGTAGAGGTATCCTACCAAATCCTACAAATGATAGACCAGAAGCAACATAATAAGGACAAAATTGGATTTATTTTAGTCCGAACGGACACTAACTTCAAACACGTAATTCAATGGAGATTTGATGATTTGTATCTTTGAACACTGCCGTTTTCTCCTTTTTCGTCAATTATTCAGTTGGAAAAAAGTATGAGAATTCTACAGGACTATTGTTCACTTGTAAAGCTATCCTGCAAATTTCAAATACTTGATCTTTGGATAAATCAATGATAGTGTCTTTAAAAGTTTTCTATGCACACCAAACAAAATATAGCTGTCACTCTTCCAAGTCCTGACTATATTTGAGAGCAAATTGAAGAAATTTCACATTTTGTTGCAATAACATGTTGCCTGTGCTCTCTTTTTTTAAGTCCATTTCACACAACAAAGAATGTAATATTCTAGATGATATGATACTAGTAGTTGAGAGACAATTGGCATTTAAAATTTTGAAAAAAATAAAAAAAAAACCAAACTGATTGTGGCATTCCCCAAATAGCAGGGTTATAAAATGAGAATCCCATTCTAGAAGTGTGGGGAAGGTTGAAGATGTTTTTCTATAGTTTGGAACAAAATAGAGTATGGGTGGTATACGTTACCCCCAGGATGGACCTTGACCCTTATAATTAGGGCTGTTACCTGTCACCAAAGGTCAGAAGAACCTAGACTAAACTATAAATTTTGTTTTGTAATCCTTATAATGAGACAAATACATTAGTGTACATTTAAACACAATTTGGACTTGATTTCAAATTTACCCCGGTACTAATTTTACCCCCCTTATGTTACAAAGTCCACAAATTTCCCAGAGGTGGACCCAAAAATTCGTCAGCACCCTGCAAAACTATAGAAAAACATCTTCAAACTTAATCCCAAACTTCTAGAATGGGATTCTCGTTATACCTACCAAAATAAATGTAATCTAACAACCGGAGGGATTTTGTCTCAGGCAGGCAGTGTGGGATATAATTCCAGATTTAGAGTTTGGTATTCTGGAAGGGCCCCATTCTGAGGAATTTTACTCCACTGTTAAATTGCACCTGTTGGAAAAAAAACAGGGAGTTTTTAAATTATCAGTATCAGAAGCTTTCGTGTTGTGGTTGCAATATCACGTGCGATCCGTGGTTTTGTACAGCCCAACACTGCACAATAAACCAACAATTCTTGCGACATCGCTCATTGCAACTGTCAAGAAATACCTCTTGTTACTATTGTCAAGTCAGCCTTTCTTGCATAATATTAAAACAATGGTGGTTTTGGGTGATAAACAGAAAATATTGCCCTCGCCAAGACAAGAAAAAGATCAGGAGATTTGAATCATACGCTAGGGCGATATTTTCTGTTATCAACCAAAAAACCTCCAGTATTATTATAAACTGTCAGACTTTGCTTACTACTCCTCTACAGGAAGTTATATGCTGTAGATGTTAGCACACACTTTTGCCCATAGAAAGTACATGGCACACATTTAATATTTATACAACAACCAAAAAATTTGCAGGATAGATTATTAAAATACAAACAGAACATTTGCACGTGATGTTCAGTTTTCAATTCATTTTCATATTAGTTGCACAGATCTCTAGATGTTTCTGTTTTACAAAAGCATCTTGCAAATATGGTCAACTCTCTTATCTTATTGCAATATACCCCCTATTTTCATCGGTCTGAAATGAAAATATCAAACGTCACATTAAAAGCTAAGACTAATGTTCCAAAGAGGGATACAAAGCTCTTTCATGTACTCTTACAGATTAGATAGTTTTTGATATGGTCGATATTTAGATCCCGTGGGATTTTCGTGCCAAAATGGCTTTATTGGTAACTTGTCAATTTGGGTGCTTTGGCGGGTGCTGATTTCAAAAAAGTTAGGTGCCATTTTTTTCAACCACGCCTTCAGTTGGCTGCCATTTTTCATTATATTTTGTCTTATATCTCGGCCTATGAGCAACTTAGAGTAGTAAAATTGGTGGCAATACCCATGTTGTGATACCAGGGATTCCATTGAAAGCATTTTCTTACTTGTAACTGATTTAGTTCGGCCGCCATGTTGAATTTCAAAATGGCCGCCATTTGCAATTATCAGTTCTATATCTCGACTTATGAGCAACTTAGAATAGTAATAATGGTGGCACTACCCATGTTGTGATACCAGGGATTCCATTCAAAGCATTGTCATGCTTGTCACTAATTTGGGTTGGCCGCCATCAATTTCAAAATGGCCACACGCTCAAACAACAGCTCTCACACAAAGAAGCTGGACACAGTACTCAACGAGACCTTGAGAATCATTACTGGTTGCCTCCGTCCTACTCCATCTGAGTTTCTACCAGTGCTTTCAGGCATTGCACCTGCAATGCTTCAGAGAGAACACCACATGCACAAACTAGTGAATAAGGCTCTGCTGGACAACAAGCAACTGCTGCATAACACTGTCAGAGAATCACACCAGCTCGGCAGACAGAGGCTGTGCTCTCGTCGACCTTTCTGTCGACACGCTGCTAACTCTCCAGCTCCCCATTCAACATCTTACAGATATGGAATACTGCCTGGCTAGATACTTCAAGACCAGATCAACTCACTATTACACCTATGACAGAACTACCACCTTTTAGCAATCTTCCATGCAAGGAATGGGTCACCTTAAACCGGATTCGCACAGGAGTCGGTCGCTTCAACAGCAATATGCACCGATGGGGGGCTGCGGCCATCGCCAGCCTGCCAATGTGGTTCTCCATCACAGACTGTGGATCACATTCTCAATGAGTGCCCTACCTTTCGTTCACCAGTGGACATAGACCTCTCAAAACCCAACCAATCAACAGTGAGCTGGCTCCACCGTTTACAACATATTTAATAGCTGCTGCCTCATACGTAAGAAGAAAACAGTTCCGAGCTGCACTGGCCAAGATTTGGAGAGATGGCACAATTTCTCCTGAGTAATATGAAGCAGTTAGAGAGTCTACTTCATTTGATTCGAGCAAGTAGACAGGGAGAGTGGGAGCTTTATCTCGGTGCCCTTGAGGAGCAAGTCAAATACTACTTTGTGTTGTCCTTGATAGATATATTGACAACTCTCTCAAAGCTCAGACACATGGCAAAAGATCTGCTGGTATTGATCCGGTCAAGTTTGATATCAGAGACTCAACTAATATCAAACTAGTTCCACTGAAAACTGTGATGTCTCACAATGAAACTTAGTGATTTCTAGTTCTAGTTCTATTTCATGAATATGAAGAAAGCAGCAAGAGCTTACCGTCTAGGCAATCTCATCGTATTCCAACAAACCAGGTGTCTATGAATCCAATATTGGTGAGCACCCACACGAGGAGGCAGATACCTTGATCCCAATGCACGTACTTGATGCATCCAAGACTGACAGAGACATCAGAGATATAGATGTATATTCGCCAGACATGGATGTCTTCATTTACTATGGATTTGTGTTCAACCAACAGCCTTCCAGGCGAAGCATACAATTGACATTACGTACAAGGTGTGCACCAGTTAGAAGCGAGAAAAGTAAAGGTCTACTACACTACTACATGATGCGTGAACATGGACTTCCAAAATGCACCCTAAACAAGTATTTCCACCGACTAAAAAAATATACCCTAAACAAGTATTTTGTCTGATTTTGCTACACTAAAGACATGTTTCTATAAGTTTTGCTACCCGAAAAAAGTAAGCAATGCATTGTGTTGTTAATATATACCTTTATTATCTTGCTTTGCTTTACAATATTTTATCTCTGCTTAATTTGAGTATTGCACATAGGCCTACATTGCAATTTCAGGAAATTTTAGAAAAAAAACATACCCTTTTTCCACATTTTGCTGTTTTTGACACCCTAATCAATGTACGCGCGTACATCGCCTGTTGGAAAAAATACCCTTTTTACGCGTTTTCTTGTTCACGCATCATATCCAGCTTTGAATACAAGTGCCCCGCCCTCCGGGTGGTAACACAATTGATTACAACACAGCAATTCCAGAAGACGGCCTTGGCAAGGCACTGAGTAACCCATGCAGCCATCTAAGTCTCCAATGGAATTTGAATAGCCTTATTTTTTGTGACGGGAACATAAAACAGGGACCAAGTCAACGTTTTAAGGGTGAATAACATAAGTATTAATTTCTTTGTTTCAGGAAAATATTTTAAATTAATACTTACACCTCAAATAAATTGTCCGAAATAAGTAACATTTTCACAAACTATGAAAGCTCATTTTTGCAATAAAGTCACATAGGATATCCGTGCATTTACATGGCGAGGTAACCCAAGATATAGCCGGTGTAAAATGAGATATGGTCCGACAGGAACCATAGTCCGGGTTCCATAGACGACAACGAAATAAGCGTGAAACTAATGTTGCGCGAAGAGTCAACTGAATCGAGTGCCCTATTCTTCACCGTTGTAGGTGGACTGTGAGCCCAGAGAGCTATATCTCCTGCCACACCGGAATAGACGTAGTATGATCAAAATAATCTTCATGTACTGAAAAGACAGTCAAAGTCAGCCAGTTATTTCATGGATAGTGTTATAGTAGAAGCTGTAATTTATGTACTGATACTTGGGTCTTTTGACATCTACATAATAAAAGTTACAATTAATGAAAACATAAGAATTGTCTGGCATTAAAATAGAATGGCGACCATTTTGAAATCTTCGATGGTGGCTGAATTTGCTCATTGAAATAATAGACATGCAGTGATTTGGAATCATCATCATAGTACATGCAATGCTACCATTTTTAGGCTGCTTTATTACTGGCATGCTGAGATTTAAAACAAGCGTATTAGATATGGCGGCCATTTTGAAATCCAATATGGCTGCAAACCCAAATTAGATGTCAGTCAATGTTGTAATGGAATCCCTAGTATCACAAACATGGGTATTGCCACCAGTTTTACTCTTCTATGTTGCTCACAAGCCCATATATAGGACTAGTTCATAATTGAAAATGGCGGCCATTTTGAAATTCAAGATGGCGGCCGAACCAAATCAGTTACAAGTAAGAAAATGCTTTCAATAGAATCCTTGGTATCACAAACATGGGTATTGCCACCATTTGTATTCCTCTAAGTTGCTCATAAGCCGAGATATAGGACAAAATATAAGGAAAAATAGCGGCGACTGAAGGCGTGGTTGAAAAAATGGCACCTAACTTTTTTGAAATCAGCACCCCAAAATTGACAAAGTAGGCAAATAAAATCAATTTTGGCACAAAAATCCCACGGGAAAACATAACAAACTGTACTAAGAGTTAAATGTGTTTGTTCAAGTGTGCCTCTGTTTGTGTATTCAAATTTTGGGCTCAGACTACATTTTTACAATGTATGTCATAGCATTCACATATATTAGTATATATTTATTGCCAACTACAAAATTCTTATGCTGTTTTACCAAAATATCTATGTTAGGCAGGACATTTTTGAGACTGAAACTATAACTTAAATTTTAAGTAAACAATTTCTTAAACTTTGCCAAATTTGACAACATGTACAATTATCCCCAACCAGTCCAACAAACTTGGTCCAACCAAGGAGGTATCATAGTTAACTACATGTATGACTCCTTGGGCCAACAAACTGATGAAAAATACTTAAGAGGAAGTTTATTTATTGACATTTTAACTACTTAGTTTTCCAAGTAGACAAGGATCAATGTTCACATTTATTGTTTTTTGGTATACAGGGTGACCCAATAAAAACTTTACCCAAAATGAAAGTGATATTTTTCCACTTCCTGTAATTGAGGTCTGTGAGATTTAAAAAAAATGCATTCTGATAGCTTTTACAGATACAGATTAAATCCTCACAATATTCCAGTCACAATGCACATTTGTGCTACAATAATGCATTAACATACAAAAACGATCTAACAATATGATGGGTATATATTATACTTTAAGAACCTTAACATATTAAAGAGTTTTGTATGCTAATGTACAGATATAGTTCAATCATTTTGTTCAATAGATAAATCTCTTCATGTAAAATGTAAAAGACACTATCAGTGATTTGCTAAATCAGGAGAAAAAATAAGATTTGTGCATGTTCGTAACAAGTACAACATATCCTACAAATGATAAGACAAAGTAACCTATAATCGCTGTCAGAATTTCTCAGGCAAAATGGGGTATGCGCAGCCTGATGTGCGCCAACCCGGAAGCACAAATAAGTTCTTGACAAACGTCACATGATTTGTAATTGGTCGGGAGACGTGCGCCTATACCGCGATTTAATTTGCATAATACATTGCGTGCATTCGGCTTGCATGAGAAATTCTGACAGCGATTATAATCAGTATAGAATTGGACATTTCAGTCATTAAT
The DNA here is from genome assembly GCA_023653785.1 of Ophioderma brevispina. Lineage (NCBI taxonomy): Eukaryota > Metazoa > Echinodermata > Ophiuroidea > Amphilepidida > Ophiodermatidae > Ophioderma > Ophioderma brevispina. The sequence goes on along the minus strand of JAMKCH010031457.1, from coordinate 27,912 downwards.
GTCTGTGTGGACATACTGCAATGCCTAATTGAATGGCGATTCATTTCCTTCAATACCGTTTCCTTCCTTTTCATCAATTTTTCATTTGGAAAAAATAGCTTGTGAGAATTCTACAGACTTATCCTTCATATTTAAGCTACTCCTAAAAATTTTAAATATTTTGATGCCTTCAGGTGGATCACCGATAGTGCCTTTAACTACATTGTAATACCTTTTACATAATCCATAATTCATCGGTATAATATTTAGTGCATTTGGACATAGTTAAAATTGAGTGGAATGGGAATTTTGATGGAACACAATTTTTTTTTCAAGATAAAAGTAATGGATTTTTTTCAGGAAAGGTAGAAACATGTTTTTTTTTTGTAGAAAAGGCAGGCAACTTAAGGAACAATGGTTCCTTCAGTGTATTACTGCATTCCTGAGTATCACTAAAAAATCCTGAAAGTAGTGAAAAAGTGCACGAATTTGGGACCCCAACTCGGGCTGAAAATAAATAAAAGGGCATACATAGGTTTTGAGTTCTGAGAATTTCAGGAAATTTCCTCAACTGAAAATTTTCATAAGTACCAAAAAAAGGTTTATTTTATTTCTTATTATAGGAAGGAGATCCTGACTTTATACAATTTCCTGCGACGTCAAGTAGGATTAAGTCACTTTCATTATCATAAGTTTCAATCAAATCCGACCCACAATAGGTGGGCCAGATCAGGTTATAGTCAACTTTGACACCAGTTGGTGTGAAGTGACATGACTTGAGACTAACCATAGGCATACAACTGATTTTCTTGAGATGACAATGCGTACAAAAGAAACCTAATGCTTAGGTAATGAAACCACAATTAGCTATATTAGTTAATTTTTATGTCCATCTTTCAAAATCTTTGTCAATTTCCTTGTATAGACCTATAAGTAATTTTTTTCCAAATAGCTCCAATTTTCCTGCAAGGCATATGCATTTCCCAGGAGCAGCCTCCCAAATTCCCCACTTTCTCAAACCAGGGTAAGTTCAGAGACAAAGTTGGTCATTTTCAGTCACTTCAGTAAATGTACAAAATCAACATTGGCGGAAAAAGAGAATGTCATAGGCGCTACTACAGTAAGCAGATCATTTAATATTTATAAGCACACTACATGCATCAGTGAGACTTTTTTTACATGGGAGTATAGTTTGCCATTTATGTACACAAAGATATGTAGCTATACATTAAGATACATGTACACAAGTTAGTTAAACTTATATGCATAAGTACATTATACCCCTCGCACCTATTCTATGCAATAGAGGTAGGAGAGGAGAAAGCTCTACCCTAATTGCATTACGCAACGCCAATTATCCCAATTATACCACTTGGCAACTCCTAAAAGCATAGACCAACGAAGGTCACTTCTAGGCAGGGAGTACTCTTTCATCCCTATGATCATCGCCGACAGAAGCCGGCCCTCTGTTGACGATTTTGTGGCACACTCAGCTGAACAGGTCATGACCTGTGCGCAGAAAGGTATATCCTGATGAGCAGTGGTTTGTTTACATATGGAGATGAAAACAAAGAGATTGAGTTGATTACAGCCTAAATTCTGAATATTTCAGTCCAAAAAAAGTCGGAGATAGCATGTTCCTAAGGTAAGTTACTCTTGTACTTTTCAGCTTTTAAAAACTTGAATGTTTTGTAATGCCGTATTTCTTAAAGTATGATATTTGGATACGGAATCTAACTTGAATTGGGAAGAAAAATGCTGTATCTAAACAATGACACCAAACTAGACAGTGCCCGAAGTTGCCCGTTTTTTTTTCAATTTTGTCCCGAAGTTGGCCACATTTACCACAGCATTGTAATGTACGTCGATGCAATGTTGATGCACATGCATTCAGCATTAATATTGATATCGTGTTGGTATTGGACGTTTTACGATCTGTTTTACGAGCGCGGCGATTATGAATAGTCACAAAGGGGTTTTAATTGAGCTTTCTCCTTCTCTCCAAACTCTATGTTCTATGTATGCTTTATTCCATTATCAGAATAAAGCACATAATACTGAGTAGGTAAAGGGTATAATGTCATTAGGCCAACTTATAATACATTCTATATATAAAGAGGAATCTTGTTTCATACATTCATGTAATAGTACTTGTGCTCAAACAGGATGGATGGACATAAGTCTACAATCACAATGAATTAGTCTATGAAACTATAATACAGCTGCGATTCTGAATACTGTTAGAGTAAGCTTGCATTGCTTGTATTATTTTATAATTGGAAACGAAACGAATTATAATAGACTCAAGATTTGGTCAGTTCTACAATGAGGAATGCATAAAATACCAATTAACATTTTCTTAATTTCTAAACAGTGTTCTTATCTTTTAAAGTATGAATTATGTTTAGATAGTAGGGGAAGCCCCTAAGGGATCTAACATAAGGAGGAGTGTTAATGAAATAACAACATTCTCTTGTTAGCTAGTGTTTGAGAAAAATAATTTTTAATTTAATTTTTTTAAAGTAAAAAACCCTATAATTAAAATAAAAACGGTTTAACTTCAAACTTGAAGAGAACATTTTTAAGATTCTCTTTCAATTGCCACCTTATTTGTCAAGAATGAAAGTGTGATTCTCCGCCCCCCGCAAAGCCGCCTCGAACCATCCCTCACACTAGCAAAACCTGAGATTTTGGTTCATTGGAAAGCTTTGTATGGTTGTTGTCATTTTACTGCAAAATTTTGGATGACTCTTTATCGCCCATTTAGACCTACGAGGGTAATATGGGTTGTTGAAGGTTTCCAGAAAATATTGTACCCGTAACGTAGGGCTATTGTAATCACAAAATTGCTGTTCACGTTAAAATGGTATTCCTATTGGGAAATTGAAAATGTTGCAAAGTATGTTGGCGTGATGGCTTTTCTTATGAAACAAAGGAATTTAAAAATTGGCTTCTTTGTGCTTTTTCTAAAATTATCATGAAAAATGCAAAGTACTACATAACCTAAAATTGTCACCTTCTACTTCAGAAACATAATAAAAAACACAATATTAATCGACAACACACTTGAAAAACAAAACTAAAACAAAACATATTTGACTAATTTTTCATTTGTTTTTTTGTGTCAATTATGCACATGCATAAATCAGTCCCTTGACAGAGGACTCTCTCAGCGGCTGATTCTAGCGTTGCACCAAAAATTTGTTCCCACACCCCACAATGCAATGGGTATTTTCTTAAGCAAATAGCACCTTGTTTTTGAAGAGCGCCATGTCACCAATTTTTCAAAAAATTTGAGACTTTTACCTGGTTCATTGGTAACTGGAGTAATCTATACCGGTGATGGTTATGCTGGAAATGGCTATTTGCTTCTCAATGATGGGATTTTGTACTTGGAATATTCATATACGGCGATCTCCGATAATAATTCAACGGGCTTGTGCGGGAAACTGCCTTCCGTACACAACAGAGCAATAGCACCATGTACGCATCTACCTCTCCTTAGTTGTTTTTATGGCTCAGGCCAGTCAAGTTAGAGTTCATGTTCTTGAGGTGGCCCTATTTCACCTCAAGGACGACTAAACGTAGCATTTTCCAGCTCTGCGTTATACAATCTGGGTTCCCCATTCTAATTACAAAATCGTTTATTTTAACATAAACGCATGTTGAGGCATTCTCGTTCGCAGCTGTAGTTTACTAGACAATACCCCATATCTGGCGCAAAATATCAATTTCTGAAAATTGGGGGGTTCTTCAAAAATGTGCTGTTATTTGCTTCACAAAGGAGTGGATAAACTCTTACTAACACACCGCTTCATTGCATTGTTGGATGAACTAGGTAACAATTGACTTCCACAGAACAAACCCAGGAACACTCTAAACCATAAAATTTGAAAAATCGCAAGAATTCTCTTTGAATGTGTCAAAATCTAGGACATTTGCAGGAAAAAAACTTTTTTATATCAATCGACTTTCGATACACCCCCATGATAGTCTAGTGTAAGATAAACAAGGCGGTTCTCGACCAAATCTCGCCTTCTTTCGCGTATAGCTGTAAACCAAAGAGCAGCACAACCACAGATTGCAACTGTACAGTGTTCCCAAAAAGTTTTGCAAGGGCAACAGTTGAGGATTGCATATATCCCCCTCCACAACAACCCACCCCTACGCAACACCCCACCCCACCCCTTCCGCAATACCCCGCAACACCCCCCCCCTCCCCAACACCACCTCAACAACACACCCCCACCCCCTCGTTTCCCACACCACCCCCCCCTCCCCAACAGCCCCACCACACCCTCCTCAACAGACACCCCCCCCGCCTCCGTCAATCCATCAACCACCCCACCCCTCCTCACAAACACCACCCCACCCCCCCTCCTCAACACCACAAAAACCCCCCTCTCCCCAACACCCCACCCCACACCCTCAACCCGCCACACCCAACACCCCCAATCACCCCAGCCGCCCCTCTCCACCACCCCTCAAACCCCAAAACCACCCCAAACCCCCTCCCCACACCCCTCAACACCACCACAAACACACACGCCGCTTCCTCAACACTCCACCCTCTCACTCCCCACCCCCTCCCAACACCCACCCCCTCCCCAACACCCTTCAACACCCCACCCCCCCCCTCCCCAACAACCCCCACCCCAACACCCCCTGCAACCCCCACCCCCTCCCCAAACCCAACACCCCTCAAACCCCAACCCCTCCCCAATCACCCCTCAATACCACTATCCTCCCAACACCGCTCCCCTCCCCAACACCCCACCCACCCCCTCCCCAACATCCACCCACATACCCCAACCCCCTCCCCATCACCCTACCCCCTCAAATACCCCAACCCCCTCCCCAACACCCCGTCATACCCCAACCCTCCCTCCTCCCCCAACACCACACCACCCGCAATACCCCAACACCTCCCTCATTACCCCCCCAACCCCGCGTCCCCAACAACCCTCAATACCAACCCCAAAACCCCCTCCCATCCCCCCTTAAATACCCCAAACTCCCTCACCCCCTCCCCAACACCCCACCCCTCCCCCAACACCCACCCACCGCCAACCGCCTCCTCCAACACCCCACCCCATTCCCCCTCCACCTCTCAACACCCACATCTAGCACCGCCTTCCCCAACCCACCCCTCACCACCCCACCTCTCCCAACACCCCGCCAAACCCCAACCACCCCGCAAACCCCCAACCCCTCCCCACACCCCCCGCATACCCACAACCCTCTCCCATCAACCCCTCACATACCACCACAACCCCACACCTCCGTCCTCAAGTCACTCCCCATCACCATAATCTCAACACCCCCCCCTCCGCAACACCACCCCCCGAGCACAAACACCACATCCCTCCCCCACCTTCAATAGTCACCACCCTCCCAACACCACACCCCTCAAACACCTCCACGCCCCTCCCCCCAACCCCCCTTCAATATAACCCCACCCCCCCTCCTCCACACCCCTCAATAACCACCCCAAGCCCCCTCCCCAACAACCCGCACTCCCTACGCCCAACCCCCCCCCCCTCCCAACAACGTCCGTCACATCCACCCCAACCCCCAACAGCCCCACGCACCCCAACCCCTTCCCACACCCCCCTATCCTTCCTCCCCAACACCCAACACCCCTCCCCAATCCCCACCCCACTCCCCAACAGCCCCACCGCCTCCCCAACACCCCACCCCAACCCCCACCCCTCCTCACAACAAAAACCCCCCACCTCTTCCAACACCCCCCCCTCCTGCAACACCTCCACCCCTTCCCGCACACCCCACCCCCTCCTCAACACCCCACCCCCCCCCCTCCTCAAACACCCCACCCCCCTCCTCAACAACAACACCCCCACCCCCCACACACCACACCCCCCCGCCCACACCCCTCCACACCCCAACCCAACCCCAAACTCTAACACTAACCCAAACAAAAACACCCCAACACCCCGCAAATACCCCCCCCCCTCCCCCAACCCCTCTCCTACCCAACTTTCCCCACCTCCCCCTCCCCACCTCCCCCCCCCATTCCCCACCGCAACACCCTCAATAACCCCAACTACCCCACACCCCTCATACCCCAACCCCCTCACCCATACACCCCTCAATACCCTACCCCCACTCCTCCTCCCGCAGACACCCCCTCAATACCCCCAACCTTCCGTCCCCACACACTTTTCCGCAAACCCCAACAAACCCCCCCTTCAAAACCCCCCAAGCCCCTCCCCACCCCCCTCAATGCCCCCAACATATCCCTCCCCACACCCCTCCCACACACCCCACCACACCGCCCACTCCTCCTTCACACCCCAACAAATCTCAAACACCTCCACCCCCCTCCGCAACACCACCCCCCCTCCCCAACACCTTCAAGACTTCCACCCCCTCCCCAAAACCCACCTCACACCCAACCACCTCCCCTCCCCAACACCCCTCAAATACCCGACCCCCCTCCTCAACACCCCTCATAACCCTAACCCCAACCCCTCCCAACAACCCGCAATAAAACCCCCCAAAACCCCCATCCCCAACCCGCGTAAAACAAGACCCCCCCTCCCAACAACCCTCATACAACCCCTACCCACCTCCCCCACACCCCCGTCGTAACCCCAACCCCCAACACCCCACATCACGCCCAACCCCTTCCCAACACCACCCAAACCCCGCCTCCCCAACCCCCCACACCCTTCCCTCTCCCCAATACCCCCCACAACCTCGCCCACTCAACACCCACCGACTCCCTCCCCAACTCCCCACCCCACCGACCCCACCCCTCCTCACCCGCCACCCCTTCTTCAACACCCCACCCCCTCCGCAACCACAACCCCCACCCGCCACCAACACCCCACACCAAACCCTCCTCACAACACCCACCCCGTCTACCTCAACAAAACCACCCCACCCCCCTCCCCAACCCCCCACCCCCACCCCAACACCCCTCCACACCCCACCCCCACACCCCTCCACACCCCACCCCTGCCCCAACACCCCTCACACCCACCTCTCCCCAAAACCCCCCTCCATCCCAACCCCCCCTCCCCCAAAACCCCCTCCCCGCCACTTACCCCCTCCAACTCCCCACCCCACTGCGCTCCCTCCCCAACTCCCACCCCCTATCCCCAACACCCCCCCTCCAATACCCCAACTCCCCACACCCCCTCAATCCCCAACCCCTCCCCACCCCTCACCTGCCTCATAAACCCCAACCACCTCCTCCGCCCCAACACCCCTCACATTAACCCCCACCCCCTCCCCAACCACCCAACACCCCGCCATAACCCCCACCCCCTCCACCAAGCACCACCTGCTACACCCACACCACCAACCCCCTTCGCACCATAGCACACCCCTCAAACCCACACCCATCCCCACCCCAACCCCTCCCTACACCTTCCCGCTAGCCTCCCCACCCCCACCACCGCCACCTCCCCCACACCAACGTCACCGGCTCCCAACCTTCCCTCTACCCCAACCACCCCTCCCCAACACGGACCGGCCTCTCACACCCACCTCCTATCCTCAATACCGCCCGCCACCTCCGCAGACAAACACCACCCGCCCACCCCCAACACCCCCCTCAACACACACCCCAACACCACCCCAACACACCACCCCGCCAACACCCTCAACAACCCCACCCCAACACCCCAACACACCCACCCCCTCCCCACCTCAACCCCAACCCCCTCCCTCAACTCCCTCCCCCCACACTTCACACCCCTCACCCACTCCACCGCCCCCCTCCCCAACCACCATCCCCCAACCCTAACCCCCCACCCACCCCTCAACACTCCACCTCTCCCCATCACCGCCAGCCCCCCCCCAATCACACTTCAACCCCCACCCCTTCCCCAACACCCCATCAATACCCCATCCCCCTCCCCTACCAACCGAAAACAAAACCCAACCCCCTCCCTACACCCCAAACCCCTCCCACCCCCCATCCCCCTCCCACACCCAGACACCAACATGCCACCCCCTCCCCCAACACCACCCTCAACAACATACACCACCCACCTCCCTCCCCAACACCCACCCACTCCCAACACCCCACCTTCCTCCATTTAACCGCATAATATTTCATATCGTAATGTACTGTTTCATATATACATCAATTAGCGGCATATTTAATTAGATCAATTGCTCAACAAAAAAATCACACAAAAAATGAATTCCAGACTAGTCTTTTCTGTAGCTAAGGAATTTTGCCTCTCCGATGTACCGTTTCCAAGCGATCCGCAATATTGCCAATTTATTACTCATTTGCATCCCTAACCCAATTCCACATACTTTCAAATGGCAAAAAAGATCCGCACCAATCATGCTTTCATGCAGTGACGGAATTTTGTGTATCGATTTACCGTTTAAAAAATAATAAGCAATTACGCAATTGTTATGCATATCAATTAGCTCATTGGCATACCTAGTTCACCCCAATATATGCCCAAAATCTAATCAGGCAGGTCTAGAAACTCTTCCAAACCCACTTACCTGACCCAAGTTACATCAATTATATGCCTTACGGAACCTCCAGATAACTTGTACCCAGCTTTTTTTTCCCTAAATATGCAAATAGAACACTTACATTAGTATATTTTATGCCCAACTGCCACTTTTGACCCATTTTTGATTCACCAAAAGATGTTTGCATAGTATTCTTTCATGCATCGAAGTAATTTTGCCTTCCGCTGTACGGTTTTTCCAGAGATACAGTAATTATGCATATATAATTTAGCTCATTTGCATACCTAAGCCGCATGCATCATGCACTTTCAATTGCAAAAAAGATGCGCAAGCCGTGATAGGCTTAGCATGCGTGAAGGTATTTTCCTATCCGATGTACCGGTCAAAATTATCCTCAATTACGATGACATTTTTGCATAGTATTAGCTCATTGCATCTAAAATTTCCCAAAATAACGCTGAAGCATCTATCAGGTTCGAGAACTCTCTCTCCAGCCCCGCGCTCCACCCGCTCGCTTTCCACCAAGTTACATCATCTGTACGCCTTACGGAAACTCCAGAAAACTTGTAAACAATCCTTGCGGGAAAAATTATGTGCATAATTATTCAATTAGATGCGTAATTAGCATCTTTTAACGCCCAAAAGCTAAATCTAATCAGGTTGAGAATTGTGACCCCGCTTCTTTCCCAACCAAGTTTACATCACCTTACCCCACGAACTCCAGATAAACTCGTACACAAGAAGCCAGTGAAACACGGACAGGCGAGCAGACAGACCGCCTGACAACAGACAAGCAGACCAGAAAAGTGCTTACAATCTCTGCCGACAAAGGTTCAGCGAGACAAAAATTTACTTTTTTGTCTTTAACAACACAGCCAGACATTGATACAAGGCGAATAGTACAACATTCCCGGCTAGTAATCAAGATACCGCAACTCATGATTTTTTTTTTTTCCGATGCTCAGGAATTGTAAATCGTTGTGTGTCCTTTTCATGTTAAAACTGCGACTGTTACACAGACATTTGGCGACATCTCAAATTACCAAAACTTCCTCGTAATTCTGAGTCAATCTGATCATTCGGAACAATTGTCTGCAATACTGACACTGAGAAAGGACAAAAATAAGATGATAAATCAACAGAGAAACATCATACAAAATGTTTTCTTTTTTAAAAACATAATAAAATTGTATTTTTTCGACAACCCGTTATATGCCAAATATAATCACACTAACTGAAACCAAACAGGAAAAAACTTAATGGCCCTGTTTCAGATTGGTTTTGAGAAAACAGAAATATAATCGGTCAAATATGAAGTAGCTATATAAAAAGATGCCCTGAATTGATAAAATATCCCTCAAGTTCTACTTTTCTTAATTCAACAGCCAAATAAATAAAATCAAGAGATAAGATTTTTGCGTGAATAAATTTGGGTGACAAAATCATTCCCCCTCCCCATATTATATAGCTTTTACAACAAACATCAATTTATGGCAGTGACATCTGCAATTAGAGCATCCTCACAACCAATTTTTGTAAAGTCAACATAGCGAACATACATGTCCTAGAACAGGGTTTCCCAACCTTTTTGTCCCGAGACTTCATTTATTGACACTTAGCTTGCGGCGACCCCATTACTCAAAATAATATATTCTCAAAAAGGAATTTGTCCAGTCAAGAAAAATTGAAGGTGTTGTGGAGAGGTACGTCAATGGCAAGCCAGGGGAAGGGGTTTCCAAAAAGGTCGCCTATATCTACCAGAAGCTCTGAATCTACTGATGACAAGGAAGCAAGGGCAATCGTTAAACATTTCGGTTGTGGCATTCTAAGGGCATGGTTCTCTCCATTCCTAAAACAAGTGCGCACGAAGTGTGCAAAAATACCAGTGCTAATTTCATTACAATCGTGTTCATTTTTGGTCCTATAAGTGACAAATTGTACTGATTAGTGCGCGAAGCGTGTGGAAATATTAATCACATACAAATTCAATTGATTAATCAAACACTGCAACTGCAACACTGCTTGACATGACTAATTTCATTATAGTGTAGTTCAATTTTGGTTTTTAAACAGTCCTGTAAGTGACAATTTATACTGATTTTCGCGCGGAAATTTTACTAATCAAATACAAATTCAATTGATTAATCAAACACTGCAAAAATCAGTTTGGCTTGCTTAAATTATATTATTTGCCAATTCTGTTCCTGCCTTTTGGACAAGTACTTTCATTTTCATTTAAATTAACTTCGCGACCCCCTTCTTAAGGGTCCGCGACCACAAAAGAGGTTGTGACCCCCAGGTTGGGAAAGCTTGTCCTAGAATCAGCCAGAATTCAACTTCCATCAGTACACTTGTGTACTATAATGGGTTTACTGCACAATTTTTTTTTAAAAGTATGTACGGACCGAAACTCCAAACTTGGGAACCTTTTGTTTCTCAAAGTAGGGTCTTAGGAACTGAAATTTTGAGAAATTTACAGGCTTTGGAACTAAAACATGACATCAACCAAAACATTCAAAATTTAATTGCCGCCATTTCTAGTTTGGTCAAATCCTGACTACTTCCACATAATCGCTCAACATAACACAGCTTTAATAATTCTAACATGTTTAAAGGAATGTACTTTTAGTGTTAACAACTTTTGGTCATCATCAATTTATAACATCTTTATGTGTAAGTTGAGCCTTGATTCAATTTTTCTTTTGTTTATGTTGGTCCAAATCAAAATACTGACAACTTTAAAAACAATGCCAAGTGCTATGCCCAACACTCTGCCACCAATCAATAAATCTTTAAGGTCAAAGGTTAATTATTTGATTGTTGTAGGCATCTTAAATATAATGCTTACAATGAGCCCATATAACACCTTAATTGTGAAGCAAGGCATTTTCACAAATGGAAAAGAACCCACCTTTTTACAACATTCAAGTTTTTACAAATTTAATAAATCTTTTATTTCAGAACCTAACATGTTCATCAGTGTTAAAGTTGTTTTTTATATTTATCAAAGCATTATGACAAAAATATGATATTAAACAAGGATTTATTGCTCTTTATTCGGTAAATAGCAGAAACTTTTGCAATCTGTGACTATGGACTGTTGCCACCTTGGGACATTTAGCTTCAAGTTCTAACATTTTCCTCATGAGCAATCAAATAGTTGCAAGCTAACTACCCTCAGCTTTGCTTTGAGAAACATAGCAACCAAAACTTCTAAGTAAATTCATTTCATGTTAGTGTATTTCAGCCTCCTTGGATCAAAATGGATCACATAATGTTGGAATTTGAAATGTAATAAATTATTTGGAATGCCATATTTGCTTAAATCGCATGCTAAATATATCTTTATCCTTATTTTAAAAATCTACTCATTATTTTAATGAATAAATACTGTACAAACAGGTGAAACAGAATCAAACACTATAGTTTATACAAATGCCCATTTTGACATAGCTTGCAGAAAGAAAATTATTTTTGGGAATTTACACACACACCATATTATTTGTGATGCGATCTGGGAAAACCCGCCACATGGTGGGAAATTTATATTTTGAGTTTTTACTCTCACTGCAGAGTTTGAAATATTAAGTTTCCATAACTATTTACTTCTTTCTTCTTTGATACTCACATCAAAAGTTATGCCTTATACAATCTGACAAAAAATAAAGTACAATATAACAGATTTTAAGCTATTTTCTTTATTTTTTCAAAACTGTCATGTGCGACATATGGCGGGTTTTCCCAGATCACATCACATTTAAAGTTACAAAAGAAAAAAAAAAGTAATACAATTCAAATTTGAGACACACAAAAATGATCCAAAGACATCAGTAAGTATACAGCAGATATTTTCAAGTCAAACAAAATTTCTCAATTACTAACCCTCCATATTCCATATTGATCTTGATCAAGCAGATCTGGATCTGGATTTATAGTAGATTCAACCCATCGTGTCACCTGAGGAAAAGTTTTGGACAGAGTCGATTAGTTGGGAGAGGAAGCAGAATAGGTGGCCCGATTCATCTGTTTCGTGAACAAACTAAGATAATCTGGCCTTTTATGTTAACATCATCTTTACATAGAGAGTGCATAAAGACATTTGTGTTGCTTTCCTATCCAAACTACGGGTACTCAAATGTCAGTAACGTTCAAATCACCTTTTACATTGAATACCATTGAAGCAAATGCGATTATGCAGAATATTTTGAGAGTTAATGTAGCTATAAATGTGTTAATTACGTTCACTTGAATGCTTTAAAGCATTTATTTTTTTCTCTGCTATCGGACTGCGTGCTTCAATAGCGTGGAATTTTAATTCCCACACACTGCACATGCCTCTCATTCAATGCCCATACCTTTGGAAAAAGTACTAGAGGTGACACGATGAGTTGAATGTACAATAGTCTCTTTGAACCATCTAGGTTTTTGAGAATACAGGGGTGGCATATCTCCACACGATTGCACATTACTCTTATCATATTAATTATCATTTTAATGCAAAGGATCAGAGGGTAACAGTTACAACGCATCGGCTAACAGCAGAATGGAAGTCTAAAGTGTTAACTGACATCACTTATCTTAACTGACATCAATCAGTGGCGGATTTAAGAGTCAGTAGTATCAGCAGCTGTTGACAGGGCCCCAAAAAATATTGCTCTCAGGGCCCCCTCAGACACCCCCTAGTCACACTAAAGTGGGACATTGCATCACTTCGCGACACTAAAGCGGCCCCCACCTTGAACTGCTGACAGGGCCCTTTTGCTTGAATCCGTCACTGACATCAATGCAATTAACAGCTGTAATCTCAACCATCAGATATACAATTTGTGGGTGGGGACAATTTCTGCGTGCATTATTTGAGTTCAGTTAAGTCAAAGGTTCTGCTAGAACCGTGCATTTCGACCCACTCCAATATTTTTTTATATAGAGCTTTTTACCATAAACAGCCTCAAAGCGGCATTACCTACTTCTATAACTACTATTATTACGCTGCCATCAATCATAACACTCATTCACAGCTGTTCAAAAGTCTCATTTATTAGACAAAACGAGAAAAAAAAACAAAAAAATATATCACGGCGACCACTTGTTCGACCACTAACCTTGGAGTATTTTTCCACTAACTACACCCTGTGTAAATTTGATTAAATTCCATTGCGGGCAAATTATGATGTTTCATAAAATCTAGTTTTAACATGTCAAAATTGGCACATAGAGGGCGCTATAACATGAATTAGACCTTTGTATGCCTAAATAGCAAGATTCCCACAATTGCTTTTTACATTTTTGTGGAGGTAATAGCTCTTGCATGTCCCTAAATTATAATGCAGTTGTCAAATTGTGTCGCATTGCTAAATTGCTCTAAAAATAAAGAGACAATTTGCATGGGGTCAACAGCTGTGCTTCAGCTGGCCTAGCTTGTATGTTCCCCTATAACACCTCTCTTTTGTCAATAAAAGGCAATCAATCTTTCCCAGGGAGGGACACAATACACACATTGACTAAAGTGGAGCTCAAACTCACTTTTTACGAGTTTCTCACTTTATCCATTCGCCACACATGCTCTCAAGTTTAACCAATTTTAACTCCATTATTAAGATTTTTATGTAGGATTTTGTAATACTGCAGATCCGGTATCAAATAATGTAAACAAACAAGATGATAATGTAGAAAACTATGTGGTGCATGGCAGATGTGTCATTACAGACATGCACACACATGCTGGAGTGTAGGAAATAGCATTTACGGAACTATAGTAGATTTCAACCACATCGTGTCACCAGAGGATACGGTTTGGACAGCGTCGACTAGTTTGGAGAGGAGGCAAAAAAAAAAAGAAAATAATGTGGCCCGATTCACATGTTTCATGACCGATATCTGGTCTTTAATTTACATCATTTTTACAAAGAGCGTGCAAAGACTTTTGTGGCCTTCGTATTCATACACGGGCTCTCAAGTACGTCACATTCAACTCGCCTACGATTAGTGCAAATGTTTTTTGATGTGTATGTTGCTATAAATCTGCTTACCTTGACCTTGAATGGCTTTCATTAGCATAGAATTGATATTTTCCTATTTCTCCGCTATCGGATTACAATGTTTTAATAGATTTATGTGGAATTTTAGTTTCCACCCACTGGCCCAAGCCACTCTTCAATCCCCCATACCTTCGGAAAGTACTAGAGGTTGCACGATGGGTTGAATCTATACTATAGTTAATAAGTAATACATTCTTCCGTAACTTCCATAATTTCATTCATCTACTTATGAAGTATGGCCAAATTTACACAGGTAGCTTTACACACATATCACCATGCTACTACTAAGTTTTAGGGCAGTAATTGTTGGTACCTACCCATTTTTGGCAAACACACTTTAGGTTTCAAGCTGGACACATTAAAAACAATGTCGGCAGGGTTGTCTAGTAAATTACCCTGCAAATTTATTGCACTACATGGTACAGCATCAACAAACTTTGATACTCAACAAAACATTAGCTCAAAATACAGACTGTTCCCAAAAGAAAACTATCATCATATATTAATTTTTTGGCCAAAAATTTCAGTTCACAATCTTCAACTGGAAGTTACTGATTCTTTTTAGGAGTGTTCCACCTTTCACAATGAGATTTTTTAGTTGGTGTAATTTTGGGGGTGTGGTTCAGGAGTTAAGGCTAATTATCTGAGAGAGTTGAAACCTTGTTTGGGACCATTTTCGGCTTTCCTGATAGCAACAAAGTTGCCATTGAAATCACCTTCAAGACATTCTTTTATTGGAAAATTACAATAAAAATGGGTAATTTAAGTGCTCTTCTTGTGATATAACATAATTTATAACTTTATAAGTCGCAATTGCTAATAAGTAATGTAAGCCTGGGAAATTCAATTCCACAAGTCTTGCTGTCTCACGCTTTATCCAGGTTTCAGGAAGGGAGAACCATAAAACACCTTTGTTGAAAGTAACCCGAGACCTTTGATACACAACCATCCTTCCTTTATTGCTCTTTGTTGAACACTGCTTTTTTCACATATCCTCATTTGAAGGCCAGTGGGGATAGGGGAAGGGTAAAGTGTCCCTCCACATTAGAGCGTTGTCTCACACATGTATCCCTCAACAGACTTTTAGGCTGTTCATTTAGTTAGCAGTCAACTCCCCAAAAATTTCATGAATTTCATTTTATTGTCCCCCTGAGAGTGAGTCCCTCTTTTCACCCTAACATAATAATTATGGTATTTTACACTGAAAAATCAGATATGATTAGTCCAATGCATGATAATACAGTCACTATAATATGTACAATAATATGTTGTTTGAAAGGGTTTAAATCACACAATGATGCTACACGCTTATACCTTAAGTTTCTGAACTTGCAGGTGAAACTGGCCCCAAATGGGTATTTATCCGTTGGTTCACTGACAATATCTCCGCTTAGGGTGCATCAAATTGGATGGATAAAAGCGAGGATGTAGGTTAGCATCTTGTCTAACAAATAAAGTCAAAATATCTGGCAAAAATGCACAGTTATATTTTTTATAAATTTTGTAGTTTTTGATGCTATAGTTTTTTTTTGGATAGTCTGTAAAGCTCTTCTTTTCGAATAAATGAATTATAGAATTTCAAAAGTCCTAACACAGTTGCTGTTAAGAAAAAAAAAATAGAAAAAAACGGCATTTAGGCCTTTAAAAGTGCTAAGAAATAAAAATATATATCAGATAGCAAAGGGATGGATAAACCACTGTTTGTGGGTTATGTCTAGAATGTTAAGGTACACTTCTTTGAAGTGTGTTGTGTGTGTGTATTCCTGTAATACTTAAACAGGCTCTCAAAATATAATCCAGACACCTGAGCCTCATGATAAATGTTGGATAACATGTATCACGAATGAGTCATGTAGCTTAGAAACCAAAAATAATATTCGGGGGGGGGGGGGGTTCCTGCCACAATGTATTTAACTAAATAACAAAGTTTACATAAAAGGGGGGGGGGGGGGTGGGGGGGGGGGTGTGGGGGGGGGGGGGGGTAAAAAAATTAAGGGGGGGGGGGGGGTTTGGGGGGGGGGGGGGTTTGGGGGGCAACCCCCCCCCGGGGGGGGGCGGGGGGGGGAAAAAAGAAGGGGGGGGGGGGGGTCGGGGTTTTTTTTCTTTGGGAAGTGTTAGATGTGGCCCCCCTACTAATCCCAATTTGTTATTGTTTAGAGCGCTATCACGCTTAGATTTGAGAAATGAGATTTGAATAAAGCGACGCATAAATGTCAGTGGGTATTTGACGTCTGACGGAGTCACACGTGCCTCGACGCCACCTTAAGTTTATGGGTGGTAGATTGAACTGGTATATTAAAGTTATAGAATATCTGTTGAACACCTCCAACAGAAGGGATTTCTACAAAACCATGTTCTCTGGCAAAGATATTAACAGCTACATATTGCTTTAAAATGTAAGCATCACATAATAATAACTATCGTATAATAATAAATATGATAACACTTGTGCGTGCATGTAGTTGTACATGTACCTCATAAAGCACTTTACTAGAAATATGTTTAAGTCTAACAACTATATGAATATTGATCATCACAAGGTGCATGCATGGTTAAAACTATAGCCACTGGTAATCTTGATACCAATTATATAATGCATAATATTCTTGTCATTTGATTGTTAGGTGCAACATGGGGATGAATTCAGTATTCTGTCACCACATCCTTCAACATGCAGTTTATTCCGTTGAGGCTGCCAAATTCATAGGGTGGTGGCACAATACTAAATTCTTTCCGCAACATATCACATAATATCAATGTAGTCTGCACACTTCATGCCATTTGTGATGTAATGATTTTTCACTGGAATGACATTATAGTGCTAATTTTTGTTGACTGTAAAAAAAGTCACTATTGACTACTACATGGCTAGTTCTTTGTCTATGTTATTATCAGTTCCCCTCACCTCAGCATTGGGGAAACAAAATCTTGAATTGTGGTTATAGTTTCAACCATGTCCTGACTGAAATGCAGTACTTTTATTTTGTACATACCTCACACATAGATTCTCACATTAAAGAGGCATTTCGTGATCCACAGCCTCGTCCCCCCGACTTACCTAAAAGATGTTGAGATTTTTATATCATCTGAACCGTTAGCCTTAGTAACAGGGCTGGAAAAAATGCATATTTCCCGGGAAGATAGTTGCCTTTTCCATAGATTTCCCACCATTTTTATGTATTTCTTTATCTGAAAAGTCAAGATTTCCCTCCAAATGGTCAAATTTCCCGGGAAGGAGCTTCCTAGATTCCCCACTTTTTCCCACCATGCTTAGTAATCCATGTTTGCCCAATCTTACGTACAAATTCGGTTGCATCTGTAAGAAATTCGCAATTTTGTATTTTCTGTCCGTAAACGGACAGAAATTACAGCATAGTAGCCTATGGGACCGTGGGAAACGAGCAACTGCTCATAACACAAAACCGCAAGATCGGGATCGGTTCAAAATTTAGGAATAAGCTTTTCTCAAGGATATCTAGTGATTAATGAATAAAACAGAAGGTGCTGAAATCACGAAATGCACCTTTAATAAACTCCCCATAAGGCACTCTTACATTTGATAAACATTAACATGCAAGTATTTAGCAATTTGGCCAAGGCTCATCCTCAAGAATAACATCATGAAGTTCATGGGAAGCACATAGTACCTTATGTATGCATAACACAGTGGCCCGCTGGGCAATAACACATTTGACTGAACAGTTGCACAGCTGATGACCGATTCAAGAATAGTAAAATAATGCCACGTTCACATGATGCTGTTTAAGGATTCACACCAGTAAATAACAGTAGAAACAGAGGTAAGTCCAGCCCCTGCTGCAAATTATGGTGTTTTTTGCGGACCATGCATCGCCTAAGTGTACCCTAAAAACTGAGAAATGGCGAGATCTGGGTTGCAAATCATGGTTGCTATCAATATTAAGTATAAAATCTGTAGGAATATCAAAAAAAGCTTGACATTGATACGTTATTTTGATCCGACAAACTGATTTTAACCGTATTCTTACAGGGAACACCTGACTGAAAAAGTGCTCTGACCTCCAGGGTCCACAGTGCATGCTTGTCTTCACGGTCCAGTAGCTCAAAAATTTTGGGGATAACTACCCTAATTTTATGATTGATCGGGTAGGAGATATGATGATCTTCAAGCAGAATGTTAGCTTTAAGGTCTGAGATGTTCCATTAAGGAGAAAATGACATTTTCATGTTGCCCATTACAGGAACAAATGGGACTCTTATTATAACTGGTGTGAAACCTTAACCATTCAGATGACAAAGATCTATGTATGAGGTATATCAAAACATGTACATGTTTATCATCACAGAAAATTACAGCTTTTTACAATTATATTAAGTCTGTATTCATATGAAAATATTAAAAATACATTCGTATTATAGAGAAAAATAGCTCTATACCACTATTTTGGTATGCAGAAAATGTTCCTATTTTAATGTTAAAGTGATAACATTTTTAAAAATAGTCACAACCAGTGTGCAAAATAAGTGTACAAAAAAGTGTCTAGGTTGTCTAAAATTATGGTCAGACAACCTCGGCCAACCATGTGATTATCCAATGGACATCTTATACTTTTAAGTATAAAATTTGTTCAAGTTTATTTAGCATTTCTACATAAAGTGCAATCGAGTCACAAAATTCAAAATCAAAATTGATTCAAAAATGTCTGTGTGATATTCCAAAGTGTAGAAAAACTCTGTGATAATTGTTAGAGTGCTATTTATTATACGATTACAATTATCAATTCTGTCTGATAATATTATATAAAAGATAGTTATATTGCATCAGTGACTTGTCAACAAAAACAGTTTCACTACTAAACTGAAAAAAAAATTACAAAAATTAGCAGAAATACATCTTTTCAACTATTCTAGAGGTGGGAAGAACAAGATTGCTAGTTTAAACACATACCATGTAACAAGACTCTCCTTTTGATTGCATATGGTAACATTTTATTCTTAAACAGCTGTGAAAATGTAAGCAATTTCATTGGCTGATGCCTGGGTTCAATTCGACAATTGAACCCAGATAGTACGCGCTGCGTATTGATGTTATTTTTAGGTTGAAGTGCTCGAGTCATACCGTGTTTAGCTACGTTCGCGCACCTCCGGCCTCGTTCTTCCACTTAAAATAATGGTATCATCTTGGTTTCAATTTGTCGTAAAGAGAGTACCGGTTCCCAAAATCACACCTTTAGTTTCTCTAATTACATCACAAGGCAAAGATGAAAAAAAAAAAGATTATATAAAAACTTGAAAATGGACATATAACCTCAATCAGACATCACACTAGATTGTCCATTGGATAATGTCATTTTTTTCTTATTTTACACACTGGTAATTACAATAGTTAACAAAAATAATGACACTAAGGCAATCTACAATCTTGGAAAAACTAGTTGGAACACTCCCCATCATTTGCTCCATTGCTCACCCAGACCAGAGTTAAGAATCTACACGTCTCTGTTATCACTCAAATGAAAGCCTTGACCTCCCACTTCAACTTACCTTTCCCCAACCCCCATTCAACATTGGTTGGGGGAGGGGGGTTGGGGGGGGGGGAACAGTTTTCCGAAAATCGCTCAAAGCCTTTCCAACAATTATTTCCAAGATTGTAGTAACAATAGTAATAATCAAGGCTCAAGATAAGGACATGGTATTACAGTACCTTAGGCCCTTAAATTTGACCACACTGACGATACACTCAAACAAAAAGCAAACAAAACTTCCCTCCACTCTGCTACTCCTAAATGTACAATTACAGATGAGTACTCCATATTTAGCTGCTATATACAATGAGTGTGTAAATCCAACAGCTGTGTCTGTACAATCACAGGTAGCTACATGGCTACCTTCACTCAAGCAAGTATGGTGCTCTCACATCCATTTATTTTTTTGTCAACATTTCATGAAGAGTGAACACATTTTGTGGTTTTACATAATGCTTAGTACAGATTTATGATTTACTGCCAACATCAACAAAAAATGGTAACCCTTCAAAAATGTGTATAGCCCCTTCAATTTCTTTATTCTCCCAACAGCCATGTATTAGCCGCAGAATATAGCTGCAGGGTAGCTGCATAGAACAATATAACAGGAAGAAGTGAATCGCGTGTATTATGGAATAGCCCAAGTCCATAACCGATTTCTCTCACACTCTGCGCATTGTGGTTGTTGTTGCGTAAGCATTCTCGCATCGTCATTGTTGCGCAAGCACACGCATACAAAAATCTGTGCGTCAAGCGTTATATTATTAGTGTTGCATTTCCCCAGTGTTCCATTTTCTGATTGGCCGATTTTTCTGCAATAATTATGCGAAACCAATCGATTGAAGAAACCATTCCTCTAAAAAGATTCCTGCATCCCTAATGCACAAAAAATCTCCTGATGACCCCTGTTAATTTTTGCTTAGGAAAAGAGATATTTGAGTCAGAGTGACAGCATGTGGCATCAGTTGTTGTTTTTGTTTTCACTCGCTAAATACGACGAACATAAAATACTCGCGTGTCTCAAAAATATGCATAAGGACTTTCCAAATATGATGATACATAAACCAAATATGGTGGTGCCCATAACTATGATAATGAAGTGTGTATGCTCATTATAATACTTTTGGGCACCTCGATTTTGGTTACGCCGTTTGTGGAGTATCCGACTGCCTATGTCTAATAAAATACCTTTATGTCCACCTTATATACGTCGTTGGGTAGCTGTGAGTCTACACTGGTGCAGCCTATACAGCATCTATCCTACCCACTAGGATGCACACTTTGGGTAGCCACAATGGTAGTAGTATGGAGGAAACACAAATGGCTTACAAATGGCTTAGTTGTTCATACTTCACGGCAATCACCCGAACCCCAGTCTCCTACTGTACCTACCAAAAATATTTTAAATGATATTTGCGGAGTTTGTGGCGATAGTCATTAGCTAATATCGGCACACGTCAACGCACGGGGCAGCGAGGTACGAACAGACCTTTAGTTGCATACTGTGCAAGTATATGGTACTATGTCCTAATATAAACTTGTCTTGGCCTTTGATAGTCAAAATAAACCTAACTTAACAATAATACCAATCTACATTTATGTCTTAAGAACATGATAAAATACTTCCAAGTTTTCAGACTGATATCCAGACCGTATTACAATAAACCCGTCCATAAACCCAACAATAGTACCACATATAACGTCAGTCACCTATGGCGACCCAGCATCAGACGTGATATTGCCATTATCACTACCCATGTGCCACCGAGGACGAAGTATCACCGGATATTGAAATACTTTTAGAAAGATGTACACCATCAATAACCTGCTCTTGTACAATGGCCTGATGGCAAGAAGAGTTGTCAACAGCAACCACAATAAGCATGTCTCCCTCTTGACATTGGTCCTTGGTCTTCTGGCAGCCATCTTGAGAAGAAAGAGAACGCACAGGTCGAAGGCTGTAGCTGTGTGGGTGTGAATTTAAAAACAAGTTTGAAACATCATACCCATATCGTAATTTATTTTAAAATAATATCAAAATGGTTTTTAACAGACTGTATCTATCTGGACTACATATATAGCAAAATAAATCATGACCAAGAAGGCCAGAGAAGTTGCCACCTTTTACCATTCAAAGATATTACTACTTCAAACCAAATTTATGGTACTACTATTTGTCCTGAGCACTTTTTCCGAGGGTTATTGAGGCAAACCCACAATTTGCACCATTTTTGGAATTTCACCTCAACATGACAGGGGCCATGTGATGATCCCACAAAAATCCATTCTTACTAAACACTAAAAATCCTGACTTTTAAGCTCATTTTTTAGCCCACAAAATTTTAGTACTTAATAAACCATTGAAAGATTATTTTACCATTTTTAACACTTTTTAATCCGTAAGTAACTGACAAAACGTGTGTAGTACAGTATAGGCACAATTGCAATTTATTAATGGTTGAATATCAAAACAAACCTTTCTGGTGCCCCTAATAAGATAACATTGCCTATCTCCCATCCATTGCAGGGCATACATGTTGAGGTTGTATATTCTCCTTCCTGGATTTTGAGATGATTACAATGAAGGATTCAAAGCATAGCTTAACCCTTGCCAGTCTGAGAGGCCTCATGGCCACCCATGGTTATTGGGTGCATATGAGGCTCCTGGGGATTTAGTGAACCTGGCTGTCCTTCTTTGCCTGTCTGGCATTAACCCCTCCAAGAGGGCTAAGCTAGTAAAGACGCCTTCAAGGCTTGTGGGCATTTCAGGGTTGATATATGTCAACATATTTGCCTTTCCAACTTCTTGGGCATTTAGGCAAATGCCCAGGTGGCAAGGAATGGCATTGGCTGCCTTTGAGTGCCTCCTAGTCCAAGTGATCCATCATTGCATATGAAAATGCCTGCAGGACATTTCCTTGTAGGAGGTGCTTAGGCCAGGCTATTTTGAAACAAATGGAGTCACCAATGGTGTGTTTTCTTTTGTCTCCAAAAAATGGAGTTTTGTGCTGGATACTATGGTTACAAATAGGTCATGAAAAGAAGTACCAGAAATTACAGGCAAGTTGTATTTAAAGTTGTTGTGTGTGTTCTCATAAGGACTCTCCACCGATTTACCTGATGTTGTTTCGATTTGTAAAACCATTGAAGACCATACAATGTATTTTTTCTCATTGTTTGTCCTGAAATTTCAGGCCTTCAAATGTCCCTATCACAAAACCAGCAGTTTTGTTTCCCATGAAACTAACCTATGGGAGTACGGGTGTCTGGTTCCCGTATCAAGTAGAGAACAAGACAGTTTTCACTAAATCGGAACACGGCAGCTTAAAAATTTAAAATCTAGAATTGGTATGGATAAGGTTGACGTCAAGGAGATTATCAATGTTTTCTAAATTAAAGAATTTTAATTTAATTTACTTTTTAAAGGTTTCTATCTGGACAACAACAGTGTTGAGATGGGACACTGACTACTTGTATCACGCAGCAACAGATAGTTCATCCATATTTAAGATGTGTGGCCTAGAAGTTGGAAACCTTATTTTGTGATTACATTACTCTTTTGGTCATCGCTACCTTCTGTTGACTAACCTGCAAGTATATTGACATTGAACTCGATCAGCCATTTTTTCTCTGTGACAACAAAAATGCTACTGGTACCAACTCAACTATACCGTCACAAAGATCTCAATGAGCTTGATGAGTGGAACGGAAGAATCCCCATTGAGATGTGGGTATTGCACATACAAAGAATTCCAACTGATCTGTAAGGACGGAAAAGAAATTATAATTACAAAATAATACCTCTTTTTAAACCTTAGAACTTGGCATCTCTTTGACTTCAGAGTTTTCCCTCTAACCGAGGAAATAATCACAATTTCTATTCTTAAGCAGCTGTGAAAATGTACGCCTATTTCATTGCTGATGCCCGGTTTCAATTGAACAATTTAAACCCGGAAGTACGCGCTGCGTATTGATGTTATTTCTAGGTGTCGAAGGGCGTGCCTCATATTCGTTTTTGGCTACGTTCGCATCCCCGCCTGCCACCGTTGCAATCTCGTTGTTGTATGATCGTTGGTTCAACGGGGTGTCATTGTTTGTCACCTTAGGTGATGGCAGTCCTTTCTTGTTGTATTTTCAAGCCATAAAGTATCGTGAAATTAGGTTAAAGATAATCTTAAGATATAAAGCGTAAGAATGAGAATAAAGGTATCATTTTATTTGGGAACGCGTTGACTCTCTGCACGCCGATGAACCCGACGACACCATAATTTTTGTGTGGAAGAACTCTCGGGGCCAGGTCTGGCCTTCAATCCTCCCTAAAATAATGGTACGCCTTGGTTTCAATTCGTAATAAAGAGAGTACCGGTTCCCAAAATCATACCTTTATTCTCTAAATTTAAAAGAAGCTGGCGTGGGAATCCGAACAGGCAGAAGCCTGTATCATGAGGTTAGCAACCTAACCACTAGAATTCCGTGAGGATTATTGTGCCAGGTTTGCAAAATTCTAATCTTTGATAACCTTACAGAAAAAAAAAATACATCGGTCCTCTGACCGCTTGTGGTCTCCTGCCGTCGCGGTTAGTGAATGATAAGGCCTAACCATGACCTTTGACCTTGATGTGGCCTTGGACCCCTCATAAACAAATGAGGGTTTGGCCATGTAACTTCATAAACCAATTTTGGTTTAATGTGGAGCCTCCATTTTTCTGATTAAAAATTTATTTTCCCCCCTCAATTTTATTTGAGAGAATTTCTCACGGGAAAAGTATTTTGTTGTCTATAAAAGAGAGAAAGGGGAATACCCCTATTTTGTTTTGCTAAGTGCACCTGTTTATTATTGCACAATAGGGGAAGTGGGATTCCCCAGGATGCTAAACTTAGAAGCTTGTTTATGCTTTAAAAAAAGATCAAAACATTGCACCGATCCTGGGAATTTCCCCATAAATTTATATATATGAAGTGATGTATTCGGAATGATAATCCCGATTGGTCACTATGGAAGGGTATGTTTATGTATGAAAGTGATGTTATGATTATTGTTAGAAAGGGGATCTATCTGTGAGTAGTTAAAATACTATCACTGGAGGGACTTTCTGCCAGCATCCCTACTAACAAGTAGCTAGAAGAAGCTAGGTTTTACTCTGCTAAGGGCAACATCAAGTACTGTGCCAGGATATTTAATTCCATTTGAGCAGAGTTGCTGTAATTTCTACACTGTCCGTCTTTGAAGCCAAAGTGCTGGGAATCAAAATAGATTCCAAATTTTGGACAGAAATCGTGGGGATTTATCTTGAGAGATATACATCCATATACCTTTAGATCCAGGTCTAGAAATTCTCATAAAGTGTGTTCCTTGCAGCATATTTTTTGGGTTCATATAATCTCTAGCGAGTGTCCTCTTTACTTCTGCTCTTTCTGCTCCCCAAATCTTTGGCTTTTGTGTGCTTCATGGATTTGTCCAATACATGAGGATTTCTGTGCTTTGTTGATGAGCTCATGGTTATAACCTGAACACTGGGAAAAAAAGAAAATTCAAGAAAAAAGAACAAATAAATTTCATTCCGATGATGTGTATGTTCATGTGGGATAACTGTTGAATGTGTTTTGACTCTACTATGAAGACAATTACATGTATATAGGTTTCAGAATGCCATTATGGGATAGGTCTAACACTCCTTTGATTTTCTTTGTATTCACACAATTGCACAATGAACTCAACTCCTCCACTGCACCGGGGTGGTCATTCAATTTACTTGGTAGCAATATGCTCATCATCAGAAAAAATGTCAAAATTTGACCATTTGGCATCAAACGATGTCTGAGGAAAAAAGAAAAAATTACTTATACGTTTTATGTTAAGCTTCAAATATAACCCTTCAACTGGACCCTTGCTAGGCAATTTTCTGGGCCTCGCATTACCAAGGGCTTTAGCGATACAGATTGGCAATTCTGACCACCCGTCGGCAAACTTGTGTGGTCAAGCGCCCGCTCATCATACGGTGGCAGTTTCATTGAAAAACCGCCAACGGGCGAGGCCTGTCTACAAATCTAGAGCAAGTTCAGGCCAGAATTGCTATCATGCTAGGTCTTACTAGCTTTCAGCAATGGTTCACCTTCTCTGTGCTAACAACCAATGGAACGCTGAAGCAAATCTGGCTAAAGTAGCCCAAAATTCCAGGCTAAGGGTTAATGTGGTTTGTTTTTCAACCGGTCTTCAATGCTTCTGGTACTTTATTCACGCAATCTTTTTCATAGCATATGTTTTTGTGTTTACATCGCACATATCCTAAAAAAACGATCTCCCCAGAAGGATGAGTTTTCTCGTCTTTGGGTCTCAACCTCACAACTCTGAAGTGGGCTCTGATGGGCATTAGCAATAATAACAATTTAGCAGTCAGTTTTAGTATTTACAACATTTATGGGTGAGATTGACAGAATCTTACGCCAGTAAGGTTTTAAATTTTCTACCACTGATTATGCCATTAACCCTAATGCCACCAAAGAGCAAAAAAACCCAATGCATTGAGTGAGAAAAATGCACTAAGTGCCGGATGCAGCAATGACATCATCAAACGAAGACACATGGGCACGAAATCGTTGGCCGGGCCAGCGACACTGCCGTAGCATGATATCCCTGGTCATGGTTTGAGACCAACCAGAGTTTCCGACTTTTCTCTTTCCCCTCTTCCCTTATTCCTTCACTCCCTCCCAGGAGAGATAACACATGGGGCGTAAGGGTTAAGGATTCAACTTTGACATACTCTCTAGATCAAGCATGCATACCAATATATTGAATGACCCCCAGACAACTGCACTGAGTTTCCACTTTAATAAACCTGCCAATTACAATCTTCAGTTTCTTGTGTAAACATGGAAATGCCATTTATTTTGCTGAAATATAGCATACCAATAACACTCCTGTCCCCTGTGTGAGTCTTGAGCCCAACAAAAGGATTTGAGCTACAGTATCAGGTAGCGTATCTATGGTAACGCTAATACGTTTCCATCCATGATTATCCAAGGGTATTAACCTGCAATATGAAACAATTATATTATGGTTCAGTGAATTTGATTTGATATATCATATAATCATATGATTATTATGATTATTAATATGGTACCATAGTTGTTGTTGAGCTCTACAAAGAATGATAAAATAAGCTACTATACACACATCAGTGATCCACAATGCAAATGTCAATGACCACTTGCTGCATGCTGAACTGTTCAGATACGGGCGCACAACACTAATGCAGGCGTCACTTTGAAGCGTGGACCCACCCTCCTCACTGGTCGCCAAATATCGACGCCGACTCGACGTCGAAGCTTCAGGTCAATATATTTCTTGCTATAGTGAAGTCCTGGCGTTCTTTTATTTTCATTTGGTGAAGCTTTACCTATAAGGTTTTTGAAAGGGGTGAAGCTTTGACGTGTGATTTGTGATTCCTGGTGATAAGACGTCTTTCAGCCTTTATCTAACTATCAAATGTACCAATGTAAAAACTGGTGTTAAATTTATGTATATATTTTCACTGATGGTTAATATTTTCACTTGGATTATATGATATTATTTTTTCCTTCCTTCCTTGCTCATTGTCTACCCCTTTAACTCTTTTTCGAACTATCAACATATAAAATGTTCCAATGTACAAACTGGTGCTATATTCATGTATATTTTCACCGATGGTTATTATTTTCACTTGGATTATATGATATATTTTTCTTCCTTCCTTGCTCATTGTCTACCCCTGCAATTCTTTTTCTAACTATCTAATGTACAAATGATTTAGCTTAAGTTTATCTTGACATTACTACTGGGTAATAGTCTCACCTTGATTATTTATATAAAATGCACCAATGTACAAACTGGTGTTCATTTCATATATTTTCTTGGCATGTTATTTTAGTTTTTGCATGTATAA